>OZ024903.1:102698591-102978568 GCA_964017125.1 Flabesymbios commensalis
GTGGTGTGTTTTAAGCTCATAAACCATTCCACGTGGTGACGCACAAAACATTTATCCACGAAACAGCTTTATTCGACGAAATACATTTTTTTAATACTTAGCATGTGGCTATACTTCCATGTGTCACCATATAATACCGTGGGCGGGTTCTGCACCGTGCTGCTGAAGCGACGCTCTCATTTTTGTTCTATGTGTCAAACATTATAATTATAATTTAAGTAGGGATTTTGTGACTATTGCTGAGTTAAAACACACCACTACATTATTTTTTTTGTCCGACCACGACAGTCTAAGCCGGGAAAGGAGAGTTGGTGTTGTTGTTCATCAAGTACAGACAGATTATCATGGTGGGCCTATTGTACTATAATCAGTCAGGCGCGACAGAACTGTTGATTATGAGGGATTTTCATTCTGGTTGGATGTGCTTTAAGTCAGTTAAAACTCTCGGAGCTCTACATTCTTAGCTTTGAATAAGGTCTAACGGGATAACGGGATGCTTGCTGAGGTCTCTACCAATATATAGGTATGGCCAACAGTTATTCCCTGTCACTAAATGAATGAATGAATGAATGAATGAATGAATGAATGAATGAAGGAAGGAAGGAAGGAAGGAAGGAAGGAAGGAAGGAAGGAAGGAAGGAAGGAAGGAAGGAAGGAAGGAAGGAAGGAAGGAAGGAAGGAAGGAAGGAAGGAAGGAAGGAAGGAAGGAAGGAAGGAAGGAAGGAAGGAAGGAAGGAAGGAAGGAAGGAAGGAAGGAAGGAAGGAAGGAAGGAAGGAAGGAAGGAAGGAAGGAAGGAAGGAAGGAAGGAAGGAAGGAAGGAAGGAAGGAAGGAAAGGAAGGAAGGAAGGAAGGAAGGAAGGAAGGAAGGAAGGAAGGAAGGAAGGAAGGAAGGAAGGAAGGAAGGAAGGAAGGAAGGAAGGAAGGAAGGAAGGAAGGAAGGAAGGAAGAAAGGAAGGAAGGAAGGAAGGAAGGAAAGAAGGAAGGAAGGAAGGAAGAAAGGAAGGAAGGAATGAATTAATGAATGAATGAATGAATGAATGAATGAATAAATAAATGAATGAATGAATGAATGAATGAATGAACGAATGAATGAATGAATGAATGAATGAATGAATGAATGAATGAATGAATGAAAAAAGGAAGGAAGGGATGAAGGAATAAATGGATGAATGAATGAATGAATGAATGAATGAATGAATGAATGAATGAATGAATGAATGAATGAATGAATGAATGAATGAATGAATGAATGAATGAATGAATGAATAATAGAGTGAATGAATGAATGGATGAATGAATAAATGAATGAATGAATGAATGAATGGATGAATGAATGATTGAATGAATGAATGAATGAATGAATGAATGAATGAATGAATGAATGAATGAATGAATGAATGAATGAATGAATGAACGAACGAACGAACGAATGAACGACTTCGGGGGTTCTTTATAGTACACACTACTAGAGACAGCACTGCACACTGCATGCCTTTGAACAGTCTAGAGCACTATATATGCACAACCTAGATGACAGACATCCGACCCGGCCGGGATGCGAGCCCAGCACCTCTGACTTTAGAGCCACGACCGGGGCTAATGAGCCATCAGGGCCGGCCTACTCTGCTGTTTGCCTTTATGTATACAAGTTATACAAAAGGCAAACAGTTGTAACTGCTCAATGAATGAATGAATGAATGAATGAATGAATGAATGAATGAATGAATGAATGAATGAATGAATGAATGAATGAATGAATGAATGAATGAATGAATGAATGAATGAATAATAGAGTGAATGAATGAATGGATGAATGAATAAATGAATGAATGAATGAATGGATGAATGAATGATTGAATGAATGAATGAATGAATGAATGAATGAATGAATGAATGAATGAATGAACGAACGAACGAACGAATGAACGACTTCGGGGGTTCTTTATAGTACACACTACTAGAGACAGCACTGCACACTGCATGCCTTTGAACAGTCTAGAGCACTATATATGCACAACCTAGATGACAGACATCCGACCCGGCCGGGATGCGAGCCCAGCACCTCTGACTTTAGAGCCACAACCGGGGCTAATGAGCCATCAGGGCCGGCCTACTCTGCTGTTTGCCTTTATGTATACAAGTTATACAAAAGGCAAACAGTTGTAACTGCTCAATTTTCAAGTGAACGGTTACTGCTGTTTTCCTGGTGCAGTTACTGCTGTTTGCCATAGTCGTCCATAATAAGTAACTGCTTACCGTTGTCTCACTTTGCCGTCCACATAAAATCAAACAGCAGTAACTGCTTACTATCCCAGTAATCAGTTGCTACTGTTTGTCTTTGCAGGGTAGTTTTTCTCTGACCTTCCATGGAGACCTGGATTATGTGACAACAACGTGCCGCAGATAAACGTGTCCAGTGTGGACACTGCCCACTCTATCCTAGTGGCTGATGACAACACCAGCCACATGCACATGTCAGCATACAGTTTTACCCACGTGCCAGAATTTAATTTGTATTGACTTTTACAACGCTGAAATTTTCTTGTATAGACCATAGCAACCAAAGGGTTTTTTTCCATTTGAAGTCATCATAAATGTCTTAGTTAGCTATTTCTGCATCATTTGAATATCTATGTTATGGGTCTACGGCCATTAGAAATATTTTAATTCTTTCAGTGCGGGGACCGTTTTTATACGTCAGAATCTGACGTCTGCAGACGTGATTCTGAGACTGTCCCCGGGCGGAAAGAGTTAATATTCAGTCTATTTTTGGGGATTTCCAAATAAAGACAAGCGATCGACGCGATGACGTCCAGTTTACATTGTAAACCATTTAAAACATAAGCCTACAAAACAGCTGCCCTACATCGGGTGAAGCTATTTGCAGCTGATGTACAAAACATGAATCCTTCTGGTGACGCGTATGCATGTGCTCACACACAAAAACTGACATCACATTCTACTGATTTTAACCGTTTCTATGGACATTTAGGACCGGCCGGAGGCCGGTACTATTAAGTTTATTTCGCCTGAGTTTGTGTCCTATTTAGGGGGAAGAGGGGTACTGTGGGTGGGAAACGGCTGATATTTCTGTACACCAGTCCTTATGAACATGTCGAATATAACGTTTCAGGTCCTTAGCTTAAGTACTTTGTCTTTCACAAGTGTTCAGAAATAATAATATTCACGATTACATTTGTGGTTAAGAGCCTGAAGGTTTTCGCTTGGAATATTGTCGGCCCAGCGTCGCAGACGGTGGCCCAACATTTCATCAGCATTGGGCAATGTATCGTGTTATCTGGTGTTTCTGACGCCGGGATTTTAAAGGTCACCAGCATAATGCAGCAGTCTAAAAAGACGGTACAATCACCCAATACTGTTTCAATGACGGACCACCGTCAAAGACTGTGGTTCAACATTGAAACAGTATGGTTGAATGACACGTGTTTGCGCAAAGTATACAACAGACCAGGTGATAGATTAGTGCTGGGTCAGCGTCGTAGACGCTTGACCGGCATTGAACCAGCAATGGGCTGCAACGCTGGCCCAACATTGAACAGGAATTTGGTTGGTAGGCCTACATCCTCTGTATCAGGTACATCATGGGCAAGTATTGAATGAATGTTGGCCAGCACCGGCAGTGGTGGTGGAAGTAATAGACGTCGTAGACGTTTAGAATTCTGGCCCATGAGGAAGACCAATACACTGATTTTTTGACTATAGCACTCAAGCATACTAAAGCCGGGCCTCGGAGCTCGGGAACACCTTTTCTAGTCTGACATTGGAAATGAATATATCAAACACTTTGTAAAATTGTGAAAAGTTTTGTCATTTTGTGGTGCTATTGCACAAACAAATATCGTTTTCTGCGTTCTTGAGAAATGTATGAATTCATTTCATTTATTATGTTTAATTACATAATTCAAACTTGAAATAAATGTAAAATATCGAGTGATATTTTCAGAGCAAGTGCTTCCATTAGTGTCTTGCATTATAATTTCGCGCTCTATAAAAGTATTGCACGTTCTGATTTTTCCTGCTCTCAAAATTGAAAAGAAATTATCAGGATTTTTTCTGTCCATTGAGCAATCCAGTCGGTAGCTCTGATTTTCCATTAGATTTTACAGGAAAATATCGAATAAAACGGATAAAAATCGGCATTTATGCGATAAATAATTTTTTTGATATCTGGGCCTATATTCTCATACAAGTTACGATATATCGTAGGCTTCGGATTGGTGGAGATGGCCATCTCGATCAATCAGAAGCCTACGATATATTAAATCGTAACTTGTATGAGAAAACGATGTGTTACTATGTTGCCTGAGCTGAGCTACAGAATAGCTGCATATTAACCCTTTCAACCCTGAATTTACCATTGTAATCTTCGTGCACTGCAAGCCGCGAATTGCCGTCGCAATTCTCGACTTGTAGTGGATAAAGATGACTTCAAGTGGGTGAAAAATTTAAAAAAATTGCCATGTATTGGTAAAACAGTTTCATGGATATTTTCCTTTCAAAACCCCATAGTTGTAGGAACATAAAGTCTGTTTTCACTAGGAGGTGAAATGATAAGGACTTAAAGGGTTTAAATACCTATTCTGCAATATTCAAAAATAATCACAACGACTGCATGGGTAACTAAAGGGTTAAAGCGCTACATTTAAAAGTAGTAATTTTCACCCACTTTAAGTTGTGTCTTGCTACCGCGACCCACAGCTTAAAGAGGATGAAAATTACTCATATTTAGTCAATTTGAGACCAGGAATTTTCAAATATTGATGTTTAAACACTCATTTTATCCACAATAACCGTGATTGAATCGGCTAATAAAACATATTAAAAACGACTATGCTTCAAACACCTCATACTCCGATAACCGCGTGCTAGCCTCTAGGTGTTTTTAACATATTTATTTCGTTTGAAGTTATCATTACTTACACAATTTCAAGTTTCCAATACAATTAAAAAAAACCTTAAGGTTTCAGATAGTTATCACGGCTATGCAGTGCATAGACGCATACATGATTGTGTCTAATAAAATTAGGCCAATATTGGATTAATTTTAAATATACACACGATGAGGCCTGACGGCAGTGCCTCTTTACAATGCTAATACATTATAGACAACAAAGAACATACATATTGTCGTTCTGTATCACTTATATTTACAATGTATCCATCAACGTCTGATTTTGAGCGCAGCTCTCGCAAAGCTTCAGTGATATCTGTCCAATGACAAATTTTATTTGATTCACTTGAAAATCAATTTTAAATCATTATGAATGTCTTAGTTAGCTCTTTCTGCTACATTTGAATACCTATGTTATGGGTCTACGACCATTATCAATATGCTCACTCTTTCAGTGCAGGGATCGACTTTAGGCGTCAGAATCTGACGTCTACAGACGTCAGATTCTGACGACTAAAGTCGATCCCCGCGCTGTATGGGTTAAGTGTACTCAGTTCTCAGTTTCTGTTTTAACTTGAAGATTCGTGCACACGTGTAAACGCACGACCTTTATCATAAAATTTGCAATTTGACAGTCAATGATGCTCTAGGCCTACTACGCCGGCAATAATTCATTTTCTGCCTTGTCAACGATATAAATGAAAAATCGAAAGTCGACAAAAAATCAAAAGGGATCACTAAGCAACTCATCAAATTCAATGATCTGAGTAAAACTTTGAGCAGTCTGTGAGGGTGTCTATTCGTAAGCTTAGGCCTACTGAGCTAACAATGGGGATATAGTCAGCAGACCTGGGTTCAATTCCATCTATCTTTTTAATTCCAATTCCCGTTCCAATTCCTTTTAATTCCTTTTATTTACTATAGGAAACATAACTTATACTGTATATGAACATTCAAATTGACCATTTCACATATCGTTGCATTGATCGGGTCATATAGAAATATAACATATAATACATGCTATATTTTTAGACATCATAATTTGACGCTCTATAGACGTCAGATTCTGACGTCTAAAGACGGTCCCAACACTGAAAGAAAAAGTAATGGCCGTAGACCCATAACATAGTTGTTCAGATGAAGCGGAAAGAAAGGACTAAGATATTAATGATGATTTCAAATTGAAAAAAAAATTGATTCACATGGTTTATAAAAACTATTTCAGCGTTGTAAGGGTTAATCCCGGCATCGCAGATGTAAAACAACACCCCTGGTCACGAAATGCTCTATGACGACGGTTTCCGCTCCTAAGGACTTTTCGGCAGATGCCATTCTGCGTTGCTTGTTTTTAATTTTAATAATGAACAAGATGAAGTAAAAGGCTGTCATGTTAGAGTAAAATCTGCTTGCTAGAAAGTCTAAATCAGCTGTTGTTTTTGAAGCCACAGTAAAGCAATATTTATAATCATGACATCCCTTTCATGACTAGTGTTTAGTAGAGTATAATAATATTATCATCATATGATATAATACTAATAATTATACATTATTGTAAATAATTTCTTGCAATAAATAATGACTAAACAAAACAAACACAATTCTAGCATTTCAGAGCAATGAAAAATATAAAAAACTATTGTTATCGTTAGTGTTGATCTAAAACATATAAATTATTCATGGTGACATTAACTAGAGCGCTGTTTTTCAATCAATATTGTATCAAAGTCTCTTATCTTAAGCAATGGACCAGCTCAGCAAAAAATTCATACATGAAATGGTACCGGTATTATACATGAAAAACCCGTGCGAAAGTAAGTTCCGGTGATATTTTATCAAGATTCCTCTTTCACCAGGGAACACGCAGGTGGAGAGGAATTATGTTATTTTATCATTGTGTAACTATAAACGCGCATTGTGCAACCACCCCAGAGAAAACACTGGCCTAATGCTGGGTCATCGGGTATTGATTATGATGGCTCCCCAGCGTATACGCGAATTCCTTGTGCGGGATATCGGATGTCTTTTGACGGATGGCTATTACATCAGTGATCACATGGTAATATTGAGTGTATGTATTATGTATTAAGGTCATTCCACCCACTGACGGCTGACATACGGATGACATACAGACATACAGATGACATACAGATGAAACACTGATTACATACGGACGACAGACGGATGACAGACAGATGACACACAGATGACATACAGATGACATACAGATGAAATACAGATGGCAAACAGATGACATACAGATGACAGACAGATGACATACGGAGGACATACAGATGAAATACAGATGGCAAACAGATGACATACAGATGACAGACAGATGACATACAGATGACATACAGATGAAATACAGATGGCAAACAGATGACATACAGATGACAGACAGATGACATACGGATGACATACAGATGACATACAAATGGCAAACAGATGACGTACAGATGAAATACGGTTGATACACAGGCGACATACGGATGACAATCACATAGATGGCATACAGATGACATGCGGATGACACACAAATGACATACGGATGACATGCGGATGACATACAAATGACATTCGTATGACATACAGATGACATACAGATGACATACGGATGACATGCAGATGGCATGCTGATGACATACGACTGAAATACGTATGGTTCGCTGATGACATACGGATGACATACAGATGACACGCTGATGACATACGGATGGCATACAGATGGCACGCTGATGACATACGGATGAAATACAGATGGCACGCTGATGACATACGGATGAAATACAGATGGCACGCTGATGACATACGGATGACATACAAATGACATTCGGATGACATACAGATGGCACGCTGATCACATACAAATGACATACAGATGGCACGCTGATGACATACGGATGACATACAAATGACATTCGGATGACATACAGATGGCACGCTGATGACATACGGATGACATACAGATGGCACGCTTTTGACATAGAAATGACATACAGATGGCACGCTGATGACATACGGATGACATACGAATGGCATGCTGATGACATACAAATGACATACAGATGGCACGCTGATGACATACAAATGACATACAGATGGCACGCTGATGACATACGGATGACATACGGATGACACACGGATGAAATGAGGAAGACACGCTGATGACATATCAGCAAATACCATTTACAATTGTAAATTGTCTTTGATATCAGCTTATCTAATATCTTGGAATGACATGATGTGATGCATGCGTGAATTCGGAATAGGGCAAACGCACACAAAACCTGTATTCAATCAACTTCATTTATCTATGAGGTACGTTCGAGGTCAACCAAATGGCCTCTTTTGGTAATCAGGCCAGATACAAAGTTGTTATTTTAAGTACGCTGGATAATATCACAGTGGACTGGTTTGTGGCATAATTTAAAAATATATATATTGCTTGCGAATTAATTAAATATATTGTCATAGCGACTTGTTAGAATCCAAACGGCGATCAAATACAGGCAGTATTGAGCTTGTCGCCTGCTACTCGACTCATTCTGTTGTCCACCTTGGTGTATAATGTAGTGGGGGAGGGGTGGCTGTGGAAAGGGGGTGCCTATGAAGCAATTCATAAATATGCCACACACAAACCCTCGACACAATTAAAGGGAATGCATTCCCAGTTTCGTTGAACACGCTTGAACCAAATATTTAGCCTAAGCACTCCCATTTCTATTTTACTTTATTGTTGCAAAAGTTTAGTGGCATCGCAGTTATATGTACATATAAATTATAGCTATCCATCCTAATTATGGCGGTGAAAATAATAAAAAAGTATCTTTATTCACTTTATTCACTTTATCACCTTATTAGGCCTCCGTGACTGAGAGGTAGCGTGCTCGGCCTCAGGCCGACAGAATATGAATTTCGAATCCCGTGTCTGGAGGGCATGTCATGTCATTTCTCAGGAGATTCTCCTGGCCCAGTTCAGCCTACATAAGCAAAAATGTGGCATATAAAACCAATTCATTCATTCTACCGTTTAATGGTTTGGATGTATGACATAAACATAGATGACACATAGATGGCATACAGATGACATGCACACTTCCCGCCGTCTGGGGCCTATTCTGTTAAACGCAGTGACGTCACTCGGTGAAAACAAGGTTATATAACACCCCTCCCCATACTTCATTCTGTGGAACGCAGTGACGTCACTCGGTGAAGACAAAGTTATATAAGAACCCTCCCCCATACTTCATTGTATCAGCCAGCTCGGTGAAAACAAAGGAGGTCAAGGTCATTGAGTTTTACAGAATACACAGTGCTCTGTGTATGTTAGCTGGCATACCCGTTGTCTGCTATAGGTAGGGCCTACTTATCGCAATGACCATGTGTGATAATTACATATATAACACTAAAGTGTTAATCCCGTGGGTTAGCAGGTTAGCCGTGGTTGCTGAGTGGCGTGACGCATCACAATGTTATGCGGCATAAAGTAGAGGCGAATCGTCCAATAACAACGTCAATTTCGTCAACAAGAATTATTATGCAATTCCCACGAGACTTGTATCGGCCATACCTTCTTGCGATGTTATGCTTATATAAGGTTCTTAATTTTTGTTCAAATTACTGTTACCACATTATTACTCATATAGGTATAGGTATCTCAAGGTATATCATATAAACATAAACACTCAGAAACTATTACTTTGTCGGCATTTTGAGTGGGAAGATATGCTTATGGCAATGCTTTTTGGGCGATACAATCATGTCATTTGAAATAATTTAATCTCCAAGTCGCTCTACAAATGTCTGCGAGTTAATTGCCGACAGGTCGGAGACAAGTCGGAGATCAAATAGGCGAAATTGGGGTATGTGACAATTCTCACATCAGTATGATTTATATCTGCTATTGTTTGAGAAATGTCGTTGTACAGCGACCACCTAATGAATGGGCAACATATTTTTTTTGTTAAGTAAAATTATAAAAAAAAATTAACTCGCATAACCCTACAAATGTAGCGGGTGTTATGTTCTATGAAAAGATAAACATAGTGCACACAATATATATTGTGAACACTATTATCTAACACATGAAGTGTTCTTGTTATTCATTCATAAATCACAGTCTGTGGAGTTGTTATGGTCATACTCTTTCCCACATGGGGTCTAATTTAAGTTATCTAGCTGGGAATGCATAATGTTACTGTTATATTGTACTGATTGTCACTTACTACGTCATGATATATGATAATTAGCCTCCTACACACATAACAGAAGATGTGTGAACATTCTAATTATCAGGTGGGATGTCACCATTCACTACGCAGTTTATATAATATACCAGAATATTGTAATTCCGATTATTTCATTCATCTTGTTGTGGCACCATTAGATGAATGAAAATAACAGGAAATGAGTGGTTGTTGTTATGGTTACTCGATAACGCTCAGTAATACTTTGAAATTGAGACATATTTTCAGAATACATTAAGCCCTTATCCTGCTGATCACGACTATTGTCGTTTTTATTCTGTTTTATTAGTCGACCAAATCACTGTTATTGGGAATGAAATGTGTGTTTAGACATCAAGATTTGCAAATATTTGTGCTAAAATTAAACAAATGTGTGTAATTTTCAGCCACATGAAGTTGTGGGTCACGGTAGCGAGACACAACGTCAAGTGGCTGAAAATTTAAATAAAATCTCTTCCAACAGAATAGCCAAAATACTGTGTACACGACATTCAGATTTCAGTGGTTAATATGGATATCTTGAAAAGTTAGCACTCTTCGTATTTTTATCTTATTAACCTTTTATTTGATAATTTACCTTATTTACATTTCCACCTACTAGTGAGACCCACAACTTCAAATGGTTGAAAAGGCTCATATTTGTTTAATTTAAGACCGAAGAATTGCAAATGTTGATGTTGATGTTAGCCGATTAAACACTTTTATTGTGAATGAAATGAGATTTTAGACATTGTAGATTTGCAAAAGTTTGAACTCAAATGACACAGATAGGAGTTGTGGTGTGGGCTGCACAACTTCAAGTGGGTGACAAATTAAGTTAGATAATCAGGCTAAGATAATCGACAAATCTGTATATTGGCAGTAGATTTATTTTGGCTCCTTGAGTTGTCCATAATATGTCAACATGTCCATAGACTAGATGTGCGTGAGTTTTTTTTAAATTTTGTGTTGCGCATTTGACAATTAGGCAATAAAGAAATAAGGACGAAATTTAATTTCGGATACGCTTGTCCAAAATGAGAAATACAGGAATAACTGATAAACGGGCTTTCGGCACACTTGCTACTTTACCACAGTCGCCCAAAATTTAAAAGACTTCCGCAATTCTAGTCTAAGGACATGTTCACATCTTATGGTCATATTAAGAAGCCGAAATAAAAATACTGCTGTTTTGATGATTTTAGCCTGTTTTTGTTGCTTTAAACTTCACAGTCTGTAGACGTCAGATTGTGACGACTAAAGTCGATCCCCGCGCTGTAAGAATCAACATTTATGTACACTATTCTCCGATCAAAACCTAAATAAAACCCTCGTAAAATGTGTATTAGTCAAGCAGCAAGCAGAGAAGAAAACAACCGTGTGGGGAGATATGAAAGTCTTTTTATTGTAAATACTAACTGGATATCAATATACACAAATACAAAACAGTGGCCCGAATATATCATTTATTACATAACATTATTTTTTAGGCCACTGCAAATAAAAAGACTTTTCGTTGTGTAATGTTATAATCAACAAGTTGTGTAACATTAATATTACATTCTCTTGTTAAAATTGGATAACAAATAATTATGTAATGTATTTACACGTTACCTTCAGTTACATAATATGTTTCAATACTATTCATAATGATAATATTTATCTGTAATAAAAATGCAACTTTTTCATTTAAATGTGGGGGTCTCAGTCCCATAAGTGTCATGCCCTGCCAGACGCTGCCCCCACACCAATATACATATTTCTAATGGCCGGAAGCTCATAACATAGGTATTCAAATGAATCAGAAAGAGCTAACTAAGACATTTATGATGATTTCAAATTGTTTTCTGCTATAGGTAGGGCCTACTTATCGCAATGACCATGTGTGATAATTACATATATAACACTAAAGTGTTAATCCCGTGGGTTAGCAGGTTAGCCGTGGTTGCTGAGTGGCGTGACGCATCACAATGTTATGAAGCATAAAGTAGAGGCGTATCGTCCAATAACAACGTCAATTTCGTCAACAAGAATTATTATGCAATTCCCACGAGACTTGTATCGGCTATACCTTCTTGCGATGTTATGCATATATAAGTTTCTTAATTATTGTTCAAATTACTGTTACCACATTATTACTCACAGTCTTCAGAGTATATTACATACACATAAACACTCATCTCACAAATAATTACCTAGTCGGCATTTTGAGTGGGAAGATATGCTTATGGCAATGCTTTCTGGGCGATACAATCATGTCATTTGAATTATATAAATTTAATCTCCAAGTCGCCCTAAAACTTTCTGCGAGTTAATTGGCTACCGGTCAGAGACAGGTCGGAGATCAAATAGGCGAGATTGGGGTATGTGACAATTCTCACATCAGTCTGATTCCTATCTGCTATTGTTTGAGAGCAGTCGCGGTAGAGTGACAACACCCACCTAATGAATGGGCAACAGATTTGTTTTATTTTTGTCAAATTAAATTGAAAAAAAAAATAATAAAAAATAAAACTCGCATAATCCTACTAATGTAGCGGGTGCTATGATCTATGAGTAGATCAATATTGCGCACAATATATTGGGAACTGTTCTTGTCATTAATTCGCGTTAAAGTGAATTAATTAAAGTCCACAGAATCACTGCCTGTGGACTTGGTATGCTGATACTCTTTCTAACATGGGGTCCAATTTAAGTTATCTAGCTGGGAATGCATAATGTCACTGTTATATTGTACTGATTGTCACTTACTACGTCATGATATATGATAATTAGCCTCCTACACTACACACATCACAGAAGATGTGTGAACAAGCTAATTATTAGATGTGGTGTCACCATTTACTACGCAGTTTATATAATATACCAGAATATTGTAATTCCCATTATTTTCTTTCATCTTGTGGTGGCACCATCAGATGAATGAAAATAAGAGGAAATGAGTGGGTGTTGTTATGGTTACTCAATAACGCTCAGTAATACTTTGAAATTGAGACATATTTTCAGAATACATTAAGCCCTTATCCTGCTGATCACGACTATTGTCGTTTTTATTCTGTTTTATTAGTCGACCAAATCACTGATATTGGGAATGAAATGTGTGTTTAGACATCAAGATTTGCAAATATTTGTGCTAAAATTAAACAAATGTGTGTGATTTTCAGCCACATGAAGTTGTGGGTCGCGGTAGCGAGACACAACGTCAAGTGGCTGAAAATTTAAATACAATCTCTTCCAACAGAATAGCCAAAATACTGTGTACACGACATTCAGATTTCAGTGGTTAATGTGGATATCTTGAAAAGTTAGCACTCTTCGTATTTTTATTTTCTTAACCTTTTACTCGATAATTTACCTTATTTACATTTCCACCTACTAGTGAGACCCACAACTTCAAATGGTTGAAAAGGCTCATATTTGTTTAATTTAAGACCGAAGAATTGCAAATGTTGATGTTGATGTCAGCCGAATAAACACTTTTATTGTGAATGAAATTAGATTTTAAACATTGTAGATTTGCAAACGTTTGAACTCAACTGACACAGATAGGAGTTGTGGTGTGGGCTGCACAACTTCAAGTGGGTGACAAATTAAGTCAGATAATCAGGCTAAGATAATCGACAAATCTGTATATTGGCAGTAGATTTATTTTGGCTCCTTGATTTGTCCATAATATGTCAACATGTCCATAGACTAGAATTGCGTGAGTTTTTTTAATTTTGTGTTGCGCATCTAATAACTAAGCAATTAAAAAATAAGGACGAAATTACATTTCGGATACGCATGTCCAAAATGAGAAATACAGGAATAACTGATAAACGGGGCTTTCGGCACACTTGCTACATTACCACAGTCGCCCAAAATTTAAAAGACTGCCGCAATTCTAGTCTAAGGAGATGTTCACATCTTATGGTCATATTAACCCTTTCAGGCCTGAATTTACCATAGTCATCTTTATCCACTACAAGCCGCGAATTGCTGTCGCAATTCTCGACTTGTAGTTGATGAAGATAATTTAATGTTGTTTAAAAATTAAAGAAAACTGCCATCAACTGGTAAACAAGTTTCATGGGAATATTCATTCTAAAACCCTTGGTTGTAGGAAAATTAAGTCTGTTTTCAAGGATCTAAGATGATGCTTTAATGCATCGTGAGAGCTGAAAGGGTTAAGAAGCCGAAATAAAAATACTAATATTTTGATGATTTTAGCCTGTTTCTGTGGCTTTAACCTTTACAGTCTGTAGACGTCATATTGTGACGACTGAAGTCGATCCCCGCGCTGTAAGAATCAACATATTTCTAATGGCCGGAAACCCATAACATAGGTATTCAAATAAATCAGAAAGAGCTAACTTAGCCATTTATGATATTTTCAAATAGAAAAAACCCCTTTGGTTTCAATGTTTTTTACAAATTAATTCAGCGCTTTGGGTTAAGTTAGATACTGTGTAAAGGGTTTGGTTCTCTGCTTGTCGCTACAGCACCTGAGCCAGAGATTGAACCCTATCAAGCTTGAATTTACCATTGTAATTTTCATCCACTCCAAGCTGTGAATTGCGGTCGCAATTCTCGACTTGTAGTGGATGAAAATTACTTGGAGTGGGTGAGAAATGAAAAAAAAATGATATTGTTATTATTAAAACAGCTATGAAAAGAACAGACTTCTATATATCACGTAAATCCTCAGTCTAGCGGGCAAACAGTTCAATGAATATTTTCGTTCTAATACCCCTAGGTTTTTGAAAATTAGTTAATTCTTCAGAAATACAAAATAATGTTATGATGTATGGTGAGGACCTAAAGAAATAATGGTTGCACTTATTGAAAGTACTATTATGATATATCAAACACAAAGCATAAATACAGTATAATAGTGGGTAAGGGAATAACTGACAAGTTATTTGATACATTTTAAACGCCATTTTTTTGGTATGAAACTGTATATGCGAAGGTAGATATCAGATACACCCTTGTGCTGCTGGAGCCGTATATACTGTAGATCTGATCATTTTGGCGTGTTTAAATTTTAGCGAATTCCTGATTTTGGGCAATTTCACGAAGTTTAGAATTCGCGAATTTTCATTTTTCTTTGGCAGCGCTATCATAATAATAATTTTCGCGAGATTATTGAATTCGCGAATTTGTCCTCCTCGCGAAATCCGTGAAAAATAAAACCTTGCGAATATTACCAGATCTACAGTATATGGTTTCAGGGATATTTCGGGGAGAGTGGTACTGAGAGTCACTTATTACGTCATGATATATAATATAATTAGCCTCCTCCACACATCACAGGATGTGTAGACAATCTAATTATCATGTGTGGTGTCACCATTTACTACGCAGTTCACATATTATAGTAATACTAGAGTAGTACAGAGAATCGGATCATTTCATTCATCTTGTGGTGGCAACACAAGATGAATGAAAACAAGGGGAAATGCCTGGGTGTCTTTATGGCATCTTCCCTTGGCCAGTCTGACGTGAGTGCTACCACAGAAGCCTGGCCGTATCGAGTACTCTATCTGTCTATGTGGGCCCCTTGTGTGTGTGTGTAGGATTCAAACCTCATTGGATGTTTCAGATTAATTTAGGGGCACTAAGAATTGACCTCTTGTTCAACTATCAGGCAAAGCCTGCTTGTTTCCGTTGATATGATCAATAACTTTATACAGAATGACAGGCAACCCCAAGCTTATTTACGATTGGTTTTTAATTGAGGCTTATCTGAACACAGATTTAATCAAATCCCGCACCATTGACAAGGCATTGATTGTTAAAATCTCGCGCAACCGGCTAGTACATCACGGTCGTCTCAATGGGATTTATTGTTCCAACCGCAACATAAATTTAAAAAAAATAAAGAATAAACTTTGGACATTAATCTTGAAGTAGGACACGTTGAAACATGTTAGTTGGCCTGGATGGTAAAATTATTACTAAGGTATTTTATTTAAATAAGGTGAATATTAAGGGTGCTGAGGCTTGTGGACTGTGAAATCTATAATTTCTTTATTCATGTT
Source organism: Flabesymbios commensalis (assembly GCA_964017125.1). Classification (NCBI taxonomy): domain Eukaryota; kingdom Metazoa; phylum Annelida; class Polychaeta; order Terebellida; family Flabelligeridae; genus Flabesymbios; species Flabesymbios commensalis. The sequence goes on from OZ024903.1 coordinate 102,714,753, forward strand.
ATTTTCGTGTATTTTGTCTAAAAAAATAGACAGACGGAGAGAGTGGTACTGGGAGTCACTTATTACGTCATGAGATATAATATAATTAGCCTCCTCCACACATCACAGATGATTTGTAAACAATCTAGTTATTAGGTGTGGTGTCACCATTTACTACGTAGTTCACATATTATAGTAATACTAGAGTAGTACAGAGAAACGGATCATTTCATTCATCTTGTGGTGGCAACACAAGATGAATGAAAACAAGGGGAAATGCCTGGGTGTCGTTATGGCATCTTCCCTTGGCCAGTCTGACGTGAGTGCTACCACAGAAGCCTGGCCGTATCGAGTACTCTATCTGTCTCACCTTGGGTGTGTGTGTAGGATTTAAACCTCATTGGATTCAAACCTCGTTTGAGGGTCACTAAGAACTGACTTCTTGTTCAGCTCCCAGGCAAGGCCTGCTTGTTTCCGTTGATATGATAGATATAGAAACGCTGATGTGTACCCGCTTAGGGGTGAACCCGATCAGGCGTTTTCCTAATAAGCCTGATCAGGCGTCATCCCGTTTAGGCGTGGTACGGCCTGTATAATATGTATGAGGAGTGCCTTATACCGGTTGATATTACTTGTGATCAACGAGCCGGCCCAAGTATGGTATTCTACCCCCTAATTTAAATAACAACTGAAGGACGGCACTGATTGTGTGTTCTTGTCATGTGAAAGGCTGGGCCATTCTTCCATTGGTCGGGGGTAGAATATCATACTCGGACCAACGAGCCTGAGGCGTGTTTATATAATCTAATCATAAGAGGATCAGATAGGACTAAAAACTACCGAATTAATGAGAGGGTCAGGCGAGGGGGGGGGGGGGTGGCAATTATCACGTAAAGCTATAGAAGTAGCCTCCTACACACATTACCTTAGATCGGATAATTAAATAAACCAATTATCAGGTGCAGGGTCAGCTTCTACTACGCAGTTGATATAATATACTAGAGTATTACATAGAATCAGGTCATTTCATTCATTCATCAGCAAGATCCAATGTTGTTTTATTGTTGGGCCAGCGTCGCAGAATTCACACCAAAAGATGAATGAAAATGAAAAGACATACATGGGTGTTATTAGTGTTTCTCTATACGCTCAGTAACAAAATGAGACAAATGAAACAAATGTTTATAATACATCGGTTATTTTTATAGATTTTACGTCGGAGCAAAGTATAAGTAAATTAAGCTCCACTTAAGCATTGGAAAAATAGGGACAGTCATATCATATATGGTGTTTGAAATTAAATTATTATTAGACTGGACACAGGCAACATGTGATGATGACTAGAAACTTACGGAACGTGGCACTTTTAGTCATTCACCTATCAGGCGCTGGGATATTTCTTATATAAAATAAGTGATCTAAGGTTTTTTTCGTTTTAAAAACATAAATGTCTTAGCTAGATATTTATTCTTTTCGAATACCTATGTCATGGGTCTACGGCCATTTTAAATATTTTACTTTTTCAGTGCGGGGATCGACTTTATACGTCAGAATCTGACGTCTACAAACGTCAAATTCTGACGTTCATAGTCAGTCACGGGCTAAAAGTGTTAAAGTATTGTTTCTTTTGCAAATATTATCATCTCCATTTTTGAATTGAACCAGAGATACAGACTAAATGATGACCGTATAATGACGTAATGTTATTTCATTCCTGTGCATGACCCACACTGATATTGCGACGCAATAAAATGACCTGTTGACTTGATAATTACTAGATAATATAATAACAGCTTCCATCACAATATGATAACTGTCACGCTGTGTAGCATATTAGGTCACACAATATCAAACCAGCATTGGGTCAAACTCTCGTAAACTCTGGTAAATTCTAAACTACGCAGCAAAAACGTTTCCTCTGGCAGGGTTTATTCCAGGAGTGGGGTGGCTTGGGTTTCCGGAACGCGATGCGCCTGTTTCCGGTTTCAGCTAGCCGTGTCGTCCTCTCCGAGGCCGTAGATTGATGTATTTGCTTTACCCGAAAAATTCAACATGGCGGTGACTGAGCGATCTCGACCCCAAGGTCGGCAAAATGTCCATAACTTTTTATTGACTGTGCGACCCGTGAGCTGGGCATGCGGGCATGTAACTGAAACGTTACTGATTCTAAAAAAAACTATTTTCGACCTGTTTCTTCGAGTGCAAGTCTTAGACATGACCATCCAAAGAAATGTCCCACGATTTTGTACGGGGGCAATGTGTGGCTGAAACCTGTTTAAGCCACACATCACCTGCCATTGCACTGATGGAAAGTGTGCTCGCGGGTAGAGTTTAACCTCATCTCGCCAGGAAAAATGTTAAATATGAGATTTTCCAAGATAAATTATAAGGCTTGTTAAAAGAGACCCCTTGGGATGAGACATTTTCAATGTTGTCAATTTTAAAAATTTAATTTATATGAAGCTATATAGCCTACTGATCTTAGCTAAAAATATGAAAAAGTCAAAAAAAAAAATTAAAGCACCGAAAAAGAGCGAAATAGTTGTATTTCCAGGTCGTATATTGCCATGTAAACAAAACAAGTCAGCAATATTAAGCACTTTACATCACATATTCCCACGTATTCGACGGGAAGATCAGAGCAGTCGCCGCTAATTGGTGTCTCATAGTCAGGACACGGGAGGACACACCTGCAGCACTGATTGTCTACTCAACGCTGGGCCGATGCCATCAGCATGTGGCCCAATGCTGGGAAAACATTCAATCGTCCTTCAGGTATACAAATAGTTTGTTTGGGTTACTTCTGGTTTCATAGAAATGTTGATTAAAAATATTTATAAAAATATGAAAATTCTGAAAAAAATAAAAACATGATCCGTGGGATATACTACTTCAGTGCGGAAGTAAAAACGAAAATTGATGTCATCCCAAGGGGCTGCTTCAAGTAGTGTCTCGCTATGGCGACCCACAACTTCAAGTTGGTGAAAATTACGCATACTTATGTGTTATGTGTTCACTCTGAGACCAAATATTTGCAAATCTTGAAGTTTAAACACACATTCAATTCTCAATTACTTCTCAATTACTTCTCAATTACTTTATTCGGCTGATAAGACGGATTTAAAACTGATTATAAAAGTGCTTAGCGCTTGAAGCGCTTGTATTAATGTTGGGCCATCGTTGTAGACGATGGGCAAGCATTATACCAGCATTGGGTTGATATGTCGCTTAAAATCACTCGATGAACTGGAGTATTATAGGGCGGGCACTCTGGTGTAGTGGTCAAAGTTGCCTGCTTGGAAAGTCAGAGATCGCAGGTTCGTCCCCCGCTCTGACATTAAAGTCGCAAAACCTGTCACTCGTAAAGATTGAACAGTATTGTCATGATTGTTGAGAGTCTCCGCTACCGAGAGGTAGGGTGCATGCATTCATTCCTTTATCCATTCATTCATTCATTCATTCATTCATTCACCCATTCACTCGTTCATTCATTCTATTACGTTGATAAGTATATACCATGCATTTGCATCTATTAACGTCCACATGATACATTTACTAAGAACATGTCTTATTGTGGACAATCGAAAAGATAACAAAATATCTTCGGCTAAACATGCGCATATATATAATATTAAACGCATACACTGCTGAAAGATTTGACCAATAAAGACCCTTATGGCCTGACCAATGTGGTCAGTAGGAACAATAACTATATTTGGAGATCCTAATCTACAGGTTTAACGACAAACTGACCTCACATATGTATTTAAACAGTGTCAAAGTAGAAGCAAGCTTTAAAAAAAGCCAAAAAAAACGAGAATATGATCGTCCGTCAAAAATATGCGTCGCCAAGACATAACTTCAGATTGACACAGCTCTGCGCGAAAACGACCAACATATGGATACAAAAACTATAGACAGCAAGCTGGATGGCAAATCTCTCACATTCTGTGCAGTGGTTTTCACTACGTACAGTATATCGGTATCATACCATATCGCACTCTAGCTGTAAAGATTGAACTGCAATGTAGCCTATGTCAGTTATAGCATGTGTGAATTGATCGTGTGAGAAAATAAAAACGCTGTTCATTTTTCGTTAGGGTCTAATCGCATCGTGCGCTTTTCATATTATAAAAATGTTTATATGGAGGTACGCCCAAACCTATCTATATTTAGGGTGTTGGGTTGCGTAAGCGTCTGTCTATCGTTGCTGTGATGATTGACCAATAAACACAGTCACGTAATATTTCTGGTAACAGATAATAACATTTATGTTCTAATGATGTGCTGCACGTTGCGGTGGAGTATATAGTCATGTCTCTACAGACGTTGAAACATAATTGTTATTACAAAATAATTACAATCAACAACAAAAACAACTTGTCAACATGGTCAATGGAAACGTCTTGATACAACATAATTATTGGTCATATCTATATCAGGCATATTTTTCTGAACCCAGACATGCGTATGTTTGAAACAGAGTGGTATCTAGATTTATAAATGGCATAATGTTTTTATGGAAGATAATATTGCAGCCTTTTATGAAAATGTGTGTATTTATCTTGAGGTGAAATCTTAAACATTGAACTTTGCTCGGTATTTAAGTTCTGATTATTTTGTTTTTTCATTATTTGGTTGTGCTGAATGTGAATCTGTCGAATAAAATTTTGATGTCCTTCACCTTCAAATTAACAAAACGAAAAATGACCTCTAAAATCACATCTGTTCTATCTTGTTGTTGCACATAAAAACAAAATTTCTGTTTTGTGCGTGATTTAGAGTTAGGAAATGTATGTCTTATTTGTTTCGATGCAAATAATCTATATTGACTTCAAATACAGCATGGTTACCGTCAGCACACAAATAGAAGCGTGTTTATGAATCTGAATTATAATATAATAAAACTCATTTTTTATGGAAATCTAGAAAACTAGATGTAATACGAAGGATTGGTTTACAAGGCATCAGAAACTATGTTTAGGCAATTTATATACTAATATGCTTTGATGTACTTAATATTTCGAATGACGTCATGATTTTGATACGATAAAATAGAGGTCAGACGATGAAAAATAAAAAACAGAAAAGAGTGTTTCTATCCCCAAGTCATACAAAAACCATAAATCAAGCATCCCCGTGCGACAAACCCAAAAAAGAGGTGGCATTTACATTTTTAAAACCATTTAGTTTTTTAAGATGCCGAGCAAAGTTCAATGTTTCAGATTTCCACCCAGGTTAAAAACACCTATACATATTTATAAAAAGGCTGCTATATTCTTTCATGAAGCAAAATATATGACATTTATGAATATAAGAAACACTCATTTTTAAACATACGCATATCTGGTCATGGGCATACATGTATCTATGTCAATTGGTTTCAAAGTTATCGCAAAAAGATCAATTTCCGGTAATGGCTGCTTAATTAGCATTATAATTGTTTTTCACATTTTATGCATTTATTTATATCCTATCTAAATCCTTTACCATAAAAATGCGGGAATTTTATTAGACACTATATAAATGTGTCTATGACAATTAGTTTTAAAGTCATAGAAGAAATCTTGTTTTTGGGTGATGCCTGCCTAATTTGCATAATAATCAATGAAACAGCAACTTCTGGCAATTGAAACCACACTTTTCTGAGTCCATGGGCATTGATAGTTTTAAAAAAAATGGCTTCGTGTGGTAATAAAACTTACCCCCCATTGTGAAATGTTGTCATCTGGACACCAGGCTTCGTGGTATATTGGAAAATACAACACACCTTATTCACTGGACATCGTTTGCATACAATCTTGGCCAGTCCGTAAAAAAAAGATGGCTAAAAAAGATGACTATGTTGATAAGAAACCTCCACTATTCAGTGGAATCGATCAGGTCTGCGGAGATACTGTTTGTGGATCAGCCCGTCAGTTTGTGGATGTAAAGGGTCCACAGGGCGGATCCAGAATTGTGAAAATGGAGTGTGTACCTGTAAGGAGAGTAACCATTCCATCTTGTATAAAGACAGATAGGCAGATAGACAGACAGATATAGTATTGACATAAAGAAAGTCATTACAGACTTATTTGTCATGAAAATGTTAGATTATATGTACATGTATCTATACAAGATGTTTTTTTGCAAAAATCATGTTTTCATACAGAATTAAAATTGGCATAAATAAATGAAGTTTTAACAAAGAATTCGCTATCGTTCATTTTATTTCTCTTACAACCATTCTATTATTTATCGTACAAAAAACAGACACATAAAATGGGGAAAATTTGTTTATTAAAAATAAACATCAAATTAAACGACTACAAATAAAAAGGGCTTTACTTTCAAATGTTGTTAATGTAAACGCGGTTGTAACAGAGTGAAGCCCTAAGACCAAATTAGGTATAAATTTACTTGACAGTCAGTTAACAGGATTAACCAGTGAATATGTATACATGTCTCTAATTGATCTAATCTACTATGACATTTATACATGTCTCTAATTGATCAAATCTACTATGACTATTTATACATGTCTCTGATTGATCTAATCTACTATGAATATTTATACATGTCTCTGATTGATCTAATCTACTATTTAAATGTGAACTTTGCCTCTTGCATCATTACAAACAAATTACATAATATCAACCAAACTATCAATAACAATCTAGTAATTGTTCGAACAAAACAAAACCTATCAATAACAATCTACTAATTGTTCACATTAATATATTAATGAACTTTGACTCTTGTATCATTACATACAAATTACATAATATTGACAGAATCTATCAATAACATTATTAAACGAGATTATCTGTTGCTGAGGATGGTATGAAAACGGTCAGAAGAAAAATGAACAAAAAACTTGCAGCGGATGGAAGCGGGAGGAGGTCGGATTTTCTTGATAGACATACAATCTGGTATATAAATTTATATTTCTTTCAGATTAATTTTTGGCTTGGACCAGCCTCTGAGATTTCATTGCTAATAGAGACTGTTACAAACAAATCGAGATCCGAACAAACCACGAATTACATAGCTTGGGATTCGCCTAAGATTATTAATCTATTTTGTGTCCGAAAAAAAGAGCTTTCATTTTACGAAAACTCTGTATTATTATACATTCGTGTATCAGGTTTCTCCAGCACTCCACTCAGCACGTGGCCATGTAACAGAATCTGGACATCTATCAAACAGCTCCACTTACTTGCCCACGTGGCTGCTCCAATAAATATAATCACCAATATCAATTGCATGGCTTCATCGTCCCCTTGGAGTTAGAATGTGTTAAACTGCCACTTCACGAGGTGGCAGTTTAACACATTCTAGCTCCAAGGGGACGACATAGCCTACATGATAATTTATTTAATTTTATTTATTGAGACATATTTATACAGGGTGGACATTATTAGCAGTCTGGCTAATTTCTATTTTATAATATATAATACAGATGAAATATATAAAACAGATAAAAAACGTATCAAAGTTAAAACACATATCATAGAAATGTTGCCGACGCCAAAACCGGAGATAAAAACTACAGTAGGTGGAATGACTCTGGAAAGTGTAGCAACCTACAAAATAATTACAATTAGAGCACTTTTTAAAACATGTAGATTTTAAATATAATACAAATTATAATTTAAAAAGTTATAATTATATAATAAAAATTAAGACATCTTTATTTTCACCAGCTTTTATTGACGGTAATGGGCGGGGGCCCTAGGGTAGTGGTTAGCACCGCTGCCTTTCACGCCAGAGTTCGGGGTTCGGTTCCCGGTCTCGGCGGTTTGAAAGAAACAAAAAATGTTTCTTCTCCATCCACGTGTGAAAGTCAGTATTATGGGGAGCCTCCGTGACCGAGAGGTAGCGTGCTCGGCCTCAGACCGCCAGGGCTCGAATTTCGAATCTTGTGTCTGGAGGACAGTGTCATCTCAATCATCTCACCATCCTCAGGAGGTTCTCTTGGCCCAGTTTAGCCTATATGTGCACAAAGGTGGCCTAAAGCCCGATTCATTTCATTTATTGACGGTAAGAGCTGTCTTCAGAATGGTAACAGATTGGTGCCATTGAGCTATGGTGAAATAGGTATCAGATCAAACTAGATTCGTAGATCTGAATATACTCCGCACTGCGCGCCTCGAATTTATCGAATTTCGTTCAATCTCTTTGATATGAAAAAGAGGCATTGTCTTAGAGAATGTCAACAGAAAGCAGTTCTGCAACAGTGTTTATCCCAGAACCAGGTGACAAGACTATACACAGTGATATCTGGTTGTAGCCTATCTACCAGAGGAGATATAGAGAATCTATATCTATGGTATCTACATCATGACAGATTTATGCACGTATACAGGCCTACTCATAGTTATTGCGCAAATTAAATAAGTACGGGAAATTGACATCAGTACTCGGACAGTAAAGCCTACCTACTGGTAATTTTGAGTGGGACTATATTAAATCGTCATAGCCTGCCTACTTCTCCACAGCACATTTTTTACCAAAACATTATGCCATTTGTCACAGGCTTCGACACATAAATAGAAAATTGTTATTCACGTTTACTTTTGCGTAATATCTGACACAACACACAATAGACTGTTGTGTGCTGTGCAAAGCCAAAAGCAGTATCTGTTTACTTGTAAAGTAAGCGGATACTGCCTTTCGCCTCTGCACGGCAGTAGCCTATAGACTGTCAAGTACTAGGCTGAGTTAAAAGTTAACCCTTTCAATGCGGGGACCGTCTTTATACGTCAGAATCTGACGTCTGCAGACGGTCCCCGCGCTGAAGGTATTAAAATATTTATAATGGCCGTAGACCAATAACATAGGTATTCAAATGAAGCGGGAAGAGCTAACTATGATGATTTCAAATTTAAAAAAAAAACATTTGATCGCCGTAGTTTATACAAAAATATTTCAGCGCTTTAAGGGTTAATATCAGTTTACACTGGTGTTAACACTTAACCCCTTAAGCCCTCAGGATGCATTAAAGCATCATTTTAAACCCCTGAAAACAGATTTAATTTTACCACAACTAAGGGTTTTAGGATGAAAATTTCCAAGGAACTGGTGTACCAATACATGGCAATTTACTTTATTTTTTCACCCACTTCAAGTCATCTTCATCCACTACAAGTCGAGAATTGAATTCGCGGCTTGTAGTGGATGAAGATGACAATGGTAAACTCAGGCTTGAAAGGGTTAACTCATTTTGGCAGACAATCATAGTGGATGGAGCCCGTGACTCACACGCTATTATTGTGACGAGTAAGAGTGGTCAGTCATGACATGTTTCTGCCAGTTAGGGAGAATAAATTTTAAAATTCTAAAAAAGTACAAAACATTGAACCTTACAGCGCGGGGATCGACTTTGGATGTCAGAATCTGACGTCAATAAAGCTGACGTCTAAAGTCGATCCTCGCACTGAAAGAATTAAAACATAATGCCGTAGACCCATAACAGTGGTATTCAAATGGAGCAGAAAGAGCTAAATAAGACATTTATGATGATTTCAAGTTGAAAAAAGCCGATTTGGTCTTTATGTTTAATATAATACAAAAATCTTTTAGTGTGGTTAGGGCTAAATATAAGCAGGTGTGTCGGTGAAGAGTACGGCGCTTGAGTTTACGATGTCATGATCATTAACATGTATATGCGGTATCTAAATGGAAAATGGTTGTTTCTATACACGAGGGGGCATGGCGCATAGGTAGAGCGTCTGACTGCCTGGTCAGTCATGCATCATGCATGCGAATTCCGCTGATCTTATTTGGATTTTTCAGAGAAATATTATTGCTTTCTCCCTCTAAATGTGGTCAATGTGACTAGGCGATCACGGATACAAACCATGGAGACCAAAGGGTTTTTCAATTTGAAATCACCATAAATGTCAGCTGATTCCGCTTCATTTGAATACTTATGCTGTGGTCATTATAAATATTTTACTCTTTCAGTGCGGGGATCGACTGTAGACGTCAGATTCTGAAATCTAAAGTCGGTTAGCGCGCTGAAAGGGTTAAACACATGCTATATGGTATCTAAATATGAACTGGTTATTTTTCCATGTGTGTGAATAAACTAAGTCACGTGACTGTAAGATGAGGTATGACACACGACCCTGTCCTTAGTCAGAAGTATATATATAGCACTCCGACGCTCTACACAAAAACAACGATAAAAATAATGTATATATATGGAATAATACAAGTTTTTGATCCTTCAAAAATGTGATATAAAGGTCAAATTTTGCAGCACATTTTAGAAAATATACGTTCGCCCTGGTTTTTTCTAATCCTTTCAAGGCGATTACGCTTTCCAGTGCATTCGAACTGTTTCTTACAACAACAACATTTACTGAAGCTGATCATGCTTGTAGCCCTTTACAGGCTAAAATATTTGTGTCTCGCTACCACGACCCACAACTTAAAGTGGGTGAAAATTACTGATATTTATTTAACTTGGAAGCAAACATTTGCAAATCTTGATGTTTGAACACTCGTTTTATTCCTGGCTAATAAAAGAGAATGGTCCTTATTAGCAGTGAAAGGGTTAAATAAAATACCAATAAAAATATTAGCATATTAAAATAGGTCGAGTTTTTATTTCAAAGCGACTTCTTGGGATTATAGTTTTAATTTTGTAAATTTTGAGAATTAAATTTATATCAAGCTATATAGCCTACTGATCATAAATAAAATACAATAACATAAAAAAGACAATGTGAAAACATATAAAAAACGAAACTAGCTCTACTTCCAAGACGTATAATGTCATGGGAACAAGTTGTTTACATCATACAGCACATTAGACCACAAACACTGACCATCTCAGACGGCATGAGCAAAGTAACCACATGGTTACATCGATATAGCTACCGCCCTTAATTGGTCTGGGAACACGATGATCAGGGGGGGGGGGATTCCCCCGCAGCACCGATCGTCTGCTCAACGCTGGGCTGACGGCACCAACATGTGGCCCGATGCTGTAGGAACATTCAACTGTCCTTCAGCAGGAGTTTATGTATACAGATAGTTTGTTTAGGTTTTCCACAGATTCATAAAAATGTTAATAAAAAAATATTTTTAGAAATCTAAAAAAATTTGCAATAAATGTCATCCCCCGTCGCATATTTAAAACATTGTCAAATAAAATAAAAGTAACGTGTTTGTGTTTTTAGTCTGATATAAAGTCCGAAAACTTATCAGCACACTTTGCAACCCCCCCCCCCCCGGTCAATGGACTGTCTATTCGTGTGCCACTTCAACTCCCTGGTGCTATATGCACCAACTTCACGTTTACCCCAGTGGGTGTAAATGATACCACAGAGGTATTGACCTCTGGGGTTTCATGAAAACCTAGAGGTTTCAACCTCCAGGGTTTTCCTGCGGATTTACCTCGTATCCACCACCTCGTGAAACACGGGGTACAAACCTCCATGGTTATATAATTTACGCCCATTGTTATCACCTGTATTGACTATTTGATGGGGAATTCCCAATGTTTTGCTGTCCATCAAGAACAACTACAGCAGTAAATGGTCAGCATCATTCATGCCTCACACCACAACGTTGACATGATTATGGTTAACGAAATAATAGAAATAGACACTGCTAAAGCTGATACAAAATCTTAATGATGCATAAGAATATCTAATTTCAGGCCTATTTCCGCCATAAATTGATCATAAATCCGAAAATACAGCAATTATGTAATAATTAATGTAGATAAAAACAATGTGCAATTTATAGGCAATATAACATAACAGCTATTATGACATTGTAAATGTTGATAATTACAATAAATTTACAACCATGCATTTCATTACTTATTTAACAGTAATTTTAATTAGTTATATTTAAAGGGACTGGCCCAGGTTAAAATCATAAAAAATTGGTGATTTTATTTTGGCTTCTTACTATGACCATATAATGTAAACATGTCCATAGACTAGAACTGCAATTTTTTTTTAATTTTTGTGCTGCGCATTTACCAGTTAGACTAGATATAGAGACGAAATTCTCGTATTTCTTATTTTTGACATGGTTGTCAATAATTAGAAATCAGGGATTTCGTCTCTATATCTAGCCTACCTGGTAAATGCGCAGCACAAAAATTGCAGCTAAGGGCAGGCGCGTTGCCCGCGACTACCCGGCGCCCCCAACGGGCTGCCATGTGATACAACGTTGATATAACGTTGTTCTAGCGAGCCCTACGTGTTTCTGGCGCTCTTCTGGCGTGTAAATCTATGCGTTCTTATGCGTTCAATATTTTAAACACACCCAACTTTCTTTGGCGATTACACTGCGTACAAAAATATGCGTAGCGTTAGTGCAGCGCCCTCCACGAACCAGTAACGAGTACTGACGCACGACCGACGCACGACAGACGCTCTGGCAAAAAATAATCAATTTTCAGTGCGTCGGTCGTGCGTCGACCATGTGTGACTGAGCCTTACGGTCAGAAAAAAAAGCAAAAATGCCGGCACTGAGCGCACAAATAGCGCCCATCTAACGCGTTTTTAACGCCTGTCCAGCGAACACATAACGTGCTGAATGCTTTCTGACTTATTCGTGCCTCGCGCTGGCGATGCGCGGTGTATTCGTTAACTTTGTCGCACTGCTAACGCACAACGCGGTGGCAAAACGCTGTGTATTCGCTGATTTATACACCCGATTTATTATAACACGCTGTATATTCGTCTTAAACTCGCTGGCTCTCCTCATATCCTGACAAAATTCATGGACGCACAACGACGCACTGCTCTAATATTTGTCACTCAAGACGTAGGCTTGAAAGTGAAGCATGAGTCAAGTTAAGCATGTGAGGGTGAAGCACCTTGCCCAAGGACACAAAGATCGAAACAATGTGCAAACGTTTAGAAAGGAGAAATAAGATATTACTCTGAAAACCTGCCTCAAGCGGGGATTGAACCTGCATGGCAGGCAGCGGCAATTGCAAAGCGTCACGCTCTAACCATTTCGCCACGTCCTCTGATGCAGAATATGGTATACTCCGTCAGAATAAGTAGTGACATGTTGTGCTTGCGTATTTTCATTCACCTTGAGATGGGAATTGCGGCGGAAATTCACATCTCAAGGTGAATAAGAATGTGAGTGGACAGCTGGGTATTATGATGTGCGAATATTGCGTTACATAACTTTTGCAAAATCATCAGATGCTGACGTCTAAAGACGGTCCTCGCGCTGAAAGGATTAAGTGTGTATTTCTTAAGGGTGCCATATTTGGCTACACACCGGCGCCCACACAAACACTGTTTTATATGATTTCTATGACTTAAGTTTAGTCCTAAATTAAACCAGTCACATTGAAATTATATTTAGAGCATGACATTCACATAAACATGTGATGATTTGACAACTGACACTTTATTTTTTGAGCACGCCGTGATTAATTACCATCTATACAAACACACAATCGCTGCCAGCAAAAAAATTGTTTAATTTACCACGCATAATAAAACTACACTAGTGCAACAAGGATGGATGGATGGATGGATGGATGGATGGATGGATGGATGGATGGATGGATGGATTGATGGATGGATGGATGGATGGATGGATGGATGGATGGATGGATGGATGGATGGTGGATGGATAGATGAGTGGATGGATGGGTGGATGAGTGGATGGATGGATGGATGGATGGATGGATGGATGGATGGATGGATGGATGGATGGATGGATGAATGGATGGATGGATGGATGGATATGAGGATGGACGGATGGATGGATGGATGGATGGATGGATGGATGGATGGATGGATGGATGGATGGATGGATGGATGGATGGATGGATATGAAGATGGATGGATGGATGGTGGATGGATAGATGAGTGGATGGATGGGTGGATGAGTGGATGGATGGATGGATGGTTGGATGGATGAGTGGATGGATGGGTGGATGAGTGGATGGATGGATGGATGAATGGAAGGATGGGTGGATGGATGGATGGATGGATGGATGGACGGATGGATGGATGGATGGATGGATGGATGGATGGATGGATGGATTTACTTAACTATCGCGACGACGGAAATTATTACATTTTGTTAAACAATGCACAATATAATACAAATAGTTTATGATACTATACATGATACATATGCATGTTTCCCGCGCCAAAACCACAGATAAAATAACTATTGTTATAAATATCATTGTAAATAGTAGCAAAGACGACACTCTGGAAAGCGTATAAACCTATAGAATATATTATATACAAGTTGATATAACTATAGTATATATTAAAAAAACTACAATAAAATATCATATTCAATATACCAGTATAATGAATCTGCCAACGCACGTGTAGAAATGAATCTGAACAGCTCTCGTTGTGGTACATTTAGGACTATAATTATACGGATTTTAACAAGCATAGACGGTGTTATTTACAAATTGAAATGTCACTATCACATTCAAACCACGTGAATACCAAACACGTGATAACCAGCAGAATCAGCATTATTTTTCTGCATATTCTGTTCCGAGTTAAATGTTAAATGTCAAACTACCCGTGGAAAATAGGCCAACCAAAATTACATTCACACGTGCTGCAGAGTAGGTCTAATTGATCTTCCCTTGTTAAAACGTATTTTTATATGTTGATTTATGATCTTCAAAGAGTCCAATGATGCGATTAGTGTTGGCATTTAATTATTTAATTACTTAGAACTACTCTACTAAATAGATCTACTAGCATCTCACAACAATGAAATGCATACACGTTCTACAGTGTAGGCCTAATAATGTATTCTTTTCTAATTCAGGCTTATTTTAGAAATGTCAATTTATGATTAATAATGTTTGATGGGATTGTCGTTCGTAAATGCGATACAGAAATCATCATATCAGGCGAGAGAAAAATACGAAATATTGTCATCTCGACCAATCCGAAGTCTATGATATATCGTAGCTTGTATGAGAAAACTGTCCAGCCTTTATAAAACGATTTGTGATCTTTAAAGCGCCCCACATCACGGGCAAAATGGGTACATGTTCTCCAAGATTTGATAGAAAATCGCGTTTTTATAGTCAGAATGGTTATTCATGAAACGTAATTATAGTCTTGTAGGCTACATGATGTAGTGCCATTGTAAAACCTTGTATTGTGCCCGACTTGGACAGTATCACAAAAACAGTAGATTCGCTGATCAGAATCGACTGTTTTAACAATAGACTAACGTCACCGGTGTATTTTAATTCGAGATATAATACGTGAGTAGCTTATGAAATTACATTATGAAAGAAATCACCCGGAGGTGTGAAAGGCGGCAGCAATTCACACCCCCGGGTGAATGAAACTGATGAAAAACACTGGGTTAAGAGTGTGAAAGGCACCAGCAATTCACACCCCCGGGTGAATGAAACTGATGAAAAACACTGGGTTAAGAGTGTGAAAGGCGGCAGCAATTCACACCCCCGGGTGAATGAAACTGATAAAAAACACCGGGTTAAGAGTGTGAAAGGCACCAGCAATTCACACCCCCGGGTGAATAAAACTGATAAAAAACACCGGGTTAAGAGTGTGAAAGGCAGCAGCAATTCACACCCCCGGGTGAATGAAACTGATAAAAAACACCGGGTTAAGAGTGGCAGATCCGCAGGTAGTCAGAGGGGGGGGGGGGGTACGTGACACCTACCAATTCCCCCACTTTCCAAGTTAAATCGCCTAGACATCAATCAAAATAGCAAGAACTTTGTTATTTGCCACTCTCAATGTGCTGGGTTAGTGTGACTGATACTTCCTTTATTAGCTAATAAATCATACAGTGTGGCACCAACATTTTCCTTGTTGTTGGGAGGCCAACTAAATATTCATCCGATACCCCCTCCATTTCATCAGACACCCCCTCCCTTTTTCGACATTATGGATTCGCCCCTGATCAATGCGATTCTGAAGCGACCCTATTTAACCCATGTCCTGTTGAATTGTTTGTTACGATTTTTCATTCACGTGAATCTGAAATTGCTAACGCACTTCCCAGCTACAAATATAATGACGAAAAAATATATATATTTATGAGGAATAGACACTTCCCAGATTGAATTTCTTTATGGACTTTCACAGATTATTTTACCAGTTCTGCTGGATTTTATTACGGTTCGGTACTGTAGCTCAAACGCCCACGGTTTTTACTATTTCAAGTTATCTGCTGACTATTTTTTTTTCACCTCCAGTCAACATTGCAAGTCATGCGCGACTGCTGATGACATTTTTCAGTACAAATTTCTTCACATCGCCTGATACTTTCATTCTCATATTGACAAAATGGAGGTCAACCATTTCGAAATCCTGTTGATTAATATGAAAATCTGGTATTTATTGTGGTAATAAAAAACTGAAAAAATGATTATAATCGGGACCAGCGGTTAAAGTTAAAAGAAGAAATTTTAATTAAAAGTTTAATTCGAAGCACAGCTTTTTGAATGACATCGATTGCAGACTTTATGTCGCGTAGACCTACAGAGTCTGTTATTACGGACTAGACGTCTCTGATTTTAGGAATACTGGTTTGTTACTCAGCAAGCACCATTTGTGTGCCCAGTGGTATTATAATGTTGGGCTAACGTCTGCGACGCTGGCCCAACATTATAGCAAGATTGAGTTAACGTATTGCGTTTGTTGGGATGACTGCTGCTTGCTGTTATTTCAGGTGAAATCACAGGAACATGTACCCTGATGACATCGCAAGGCTCTGACACAGTGACCTCCATTTTTAAAAGTAATAGTTCTAATACGATCACAAGTTTACGCCTGTTGAAAATGGCCTAGTTTTCATAGGCACTTGAAATATTGCTCTTAATTTCATGGCATCCAAGTTTTTTGGTAGGCTCGCGGCGCGAGTGTCTCTTTCCACAGCTGACTGTGGAAAAAAATGACAGTGTGACTGGGCCTACGGCGAAGTAAATGAGTTAGACGGCCCAGTCATACCGGGTAAGGAACATTAAGACATTGAACAGCCCCGCATAATCAAAAGTGTCATATGACCAAGGACGTTGTATAGAACGTCCTTGATACGACTATTTGACTATACAGGGTTCTTCCATTTTACCAGGCGATCCCATGTCCCTGGGTTTGAAATGTAATATATCTGATTTATTAATACAGTGTCGTGCGAAGTCAAAAGGCAGTATCTGCTTCTTCTACAATTAAACAGATACATCTTTTTGGCTTTGCAGAGCAGATGTGACTGTTAGCTGCTGTTGGCTTACAAGCAAGCAGATAATGTACTTTGTCTAATAATATTGTGTTACATCCAGCAATATGTGATCTATACAAGATTGATGACTGCTGTTTACCTGCTGTTAAGCAGCTGTTAGCTTACAAGCAAGCAGATAATGTATTTTGTCGTTGCAGAGCAGAGCTGCTAGCTGCTGTAATAACTGCTGTTGGCTTATGTTAGCTGCTATTAGCTGCTGTTTAGCTGAGGTTAGCTAGCTGCTGTTGTAACTGGCCGTGGTGGACCAGTGGTCAGTCACGTCCATCTCACATGTCCACGTGATGACCGCCTCACGTGGCCGGTGTGAACACGTTAACCAGGTAACGTGTTATCAAGGTGTGATGGAAGGAGTCAAGCCACGTGGGAGTGAACAAAACTGACATGTGGATCGCCATTAAGTACTGTCTACCTGGACATAGTCATTCTGTGGTGTAGAAACGTTACCCAACAACAACATTAAAGGGACATGCCCAGGTCTAAAATCATAAAAAAAGCGGTGATTTTATTTTAGCTTAATAATATGACCATATGATGTAAACATGTCCATAGACTAGAACTGCAAAAGTTTTTTAATTTTTGTGCTGCTCATTCACCAGTTAGGCTAGATATAGAAACGAAATTCCTGATTTCTAATTATTGACAACCATGTCAAAAATAAGAAATACGGGAATGTCGTCTCTATATGTAATTGTTTTTGGAATTGCTTTCCCCAAAAAAATGTTCGGGTAGTTAGGTAAAACATCCACAGTATATCGCCCCCTTGGGTATGAAAGAGTGCATCTGTCACTTTGCAAAGTGGCAGATACACCCTCTCATATCCAAGGGGACGTTATATGCACAACCACAATGACCTACGCCCCGCCCACCCTGTGTCGAACCCGGCACCTCTAGAGTACACAGCTCAAACGAATGGGCCTAACGTGACTGAAACCGAACGTGAAACTGAAGGTTTCAGCCACAGATTTCACTCATACAAACCATGTTGAAGGATGTCAGGATCCTCTGGAAGGTGATACAAGACTTCACCACGATTAGTCATGTCGATAATAGGTGTATTATTATTAGAATAGTAACATTTCACTCACATTATCGCATGCTCAGCTCATTTACCGTCACGTCAATAAAATGTTATGGGTATTTCTTACTGGGGTGGATATTGGGGTTGATATTGCTCTCAGTCACCGCCATGTTGAAAAACGTTTATTCTCCGGGGTAAAACGAATAAAGCAATCCAGGGCTCACACCATAACGGTGAGGCTCGTCCACGGCTACGGCCAATAATAAAAACTAGATTGTCATTAGAACTATGTCTGATTAACAGATTAATTAGACTCCCTATCTCTTGATTTAAAGCCATTCTAAATTTAACTGTGTGTGTGGGTGTTAGAAAGGATTAGGAATGATGACGTAGTTTTTATAATTAGCAAGTGGGTCAAAAAAGTGAAAATTACAAATAATAATCGTGTGTTCGAAATATTAAAATTATTTACGTTCACCCTCTGCGCCGCAAGTTATCTCATCTAATATTCACCCACTTTAAGTTAGCGTGTATTTAATCCTTTCAAACCTGAATTTCCCATTGTCATCTTCATGCACTACAATCCGCGAATTGCCATCGCAATTCTCGACTTTATTGGATAAAGATGACTTGAAGTGGGTGAATTTTTTTTAGAAAATTGACATGTATTGGTAAAAGTTTCACGGATTTGTTTGTTTTAAAACCCATTAGTTTTAGCAAAATGAAGTCTGTTTTCAGGTATTAAAATGATGCTTTGATGCATCAGGGGGGCCTATAGGGTTAAAGTATAAAAGTTGACATATCACATTCACCCTTTTATCCTTTGCCCGCAAAGTTATCTTATATTCATATTCTCACCCATTTGAAGTTGTGTCTCACTACCGCGACCCACAACTTTAAATGGGTGAAAAATACTTTTTAAGAATTTGCATCAAAACATGATACGGCGATGTAAAAAAATGAATGCTCATTTCACCTTAATTTTGTCTCGTTTGAAGATGAAATGAGAAGGCTTAAGATGATTAGAGTGATTAGCAGCGAAAGGGTTAACCCTTTGCCTGCTAATCACGACAATAGTCGTTTTTAAACAGTTTTATTAGCCATTGTTATTAGGAATAAAATCACTGTTTTAACATCAAGATTTGTTAATGTTTGGTCTCAAATTAAACAAATATGAATCATTTTCAGTCAGTTGAGGTTGTGAATCGCGGTAGCAATACACAACTTCAATTGGTTGAAAATTTAAATAAATTTACTTAACATGCTAAGGGTTAGCATTCTATTCTTATCAATTCCATGCACCTTGAAGTGTGAATTGTTGTTGTAATAAGCCACTTTATTAAATACACAAATGTGAGCCATAATATATTGTAGATCTAGTATTTTTTGCGTACTTACATTTTCACGAATTTGTGATTTCGGAACTTTTCGTGAAGTCTTGAATTCGCGAATTATTAATTTTGATGATGGCGGCGCTATTACAATAATAATTTTCGCGAGATTCTTAAATTCGCTAATTTGTCCTCCTCGCGAAATTCGAGAAAAATAGAAACCCTACAGTATATCAATAAAAAAAAATCAGTAGGGTTTCCCAACGGACAGAAATATTTTGTTTTGACTTTGATTGTGCGCAGTCATAAATCACGACACTTTGATCGTCTGTAAAATCAGAAATCGCGACAATTTTGATCTTGTGTAAAATAAAAAATGGCGACACTATAAATGAAACATGCGGAAATTTCACTCAATTTTATAATTTCGTCTTTTAATGATGAAATTAAGCAGATGATTGTATAAATAAACTAATGCATATTTAATATCAACATTGAATATGTTTTTCACGCAAGTGGAACAGGACGGATTGCGAAATTGTAAACATATATTATAAAAGCAGAAGAAATGCAAAGAAAGGAAAAATCGGTTCGAATATTGTATTACACGAAAAAAAATAACAGAACAGGTAATGGGCAAACCTGTAGCATGAAGAGACATGCAGCAACACGTCCGGAGAAAATGTTGTTGAGCTTTTGTCTTCGCGAGGTGGATATTACGTAGTTTTTCCAGCTATGGGCTAATTAATCCCGACATTTTTTCTCGTCATCCCATCAAGCATGATACTACAGTAACAGGAGCATTAGTGAAAAAACATACGAACCTGGAATAAAATTGCAGAAATCTGTTTTTCAGGAATGATACCTTGGCATCTACCCAGACAAAGATGTCCGCCATCACGCATGGTAACGTAATTTTCCGCTGCAGTTATAAAATAGTTTTTAATGTCGCTACTCAGGTTTTAAGGCATTGGGAATTCATCTATATCGTCAGAAATAACATAGGACTAATTCCTTCACGTATTATCATAAATCCAAGATGGCCGCTGTACTGCTTGTTGAGCGATCTCTCAAAAAGAAATAATAACAGCATAACTATCACCCAGAAATGTTTTGTCCCATCTTCAATCCCGTGGATTCTAGATTATATTCGATTTAGATCACCAAGACTTTTATTATAATGTCCGTATCAAAATAAATTTAAAATTGAGACCAAGTTGATTAATTCTTCCAAAGCGGGCGATCCTTTCGAGCGTTTTCGAACTGTGGTTTTAAATCAAAGACATTGATTGCGATTTATCAAATTAACATAATTCAACCCTCACAATGCTGGATTAATTTTGCATAAACCATCGAAACTATCAATTTAAAATCATCATAAATGTCTTGGTTACCTCTTTCCGGCTCATTTGAATACCTCCGAAATATGGGTCTACGACCATTATAAATGTTTTAATTCTTTCAGCGCTGAGATCATCTTTAGACGTCAGAATCTGACGTCTACAGACGTCAGATGCTGACATCAAAAGTGGATCCCCGTGCTGTCAGCTGGTAAGGGTTGGGCTCTAAAAAACATAAATTATAACAGGTCCAATTGTCAAACGTGGGGGTATAATTTCAACGTATATTGTGTTATTGACGTCAAGAATCCAGTTCAAGGCCTGGTAAATCGACTTTTTGAGTATCACAAAACGTCTTACTTGTAACGCACCCTTCAATAAACATCGTTGGCCCAGCAGTAAACCAACGTTGAGCCAACGTTTCAAGTTTGCTTGGTTTGTATGGATAGATGCCCAGGGCACCATGCTTTCTGCAGTTTTATTCCAGGATTGACACTGTACTTTGGGACGTTATATCATTGACTAATTGACAGCAAAACGATTATCAACAAAAAAGAAATTTACTTCATAATTGTATGTATTATTCTGCACAGCATACACATCTTTGTTGTGTTGATTGATATTGATTTTCTAAGTGTCTTGTTTTGTCTCTGCTTGCAGTTAGTCTTCTCTGGCTAAAATAACCCCTAGTCTCCTGTATTTGGATCTGTAAAGTAATCAGCAAACCTCCATTAAGGAATATCATGCTGATGAAAAGTAAGGGGGATAAATGATTAGTCTCCTCGGCTGCTAATCACCACTATAGTCGTTTTTCAAATATGTTTGATTTTCAGATCAAATCACTGATATTAGGAAATGAAATGACTGTTTAAACATAAAGATTTGTAAATTTTTGATCTCAAATTAAACAAATTTGAGTAATTTTCACCCACTTAAAGTCGTGAGTCGCGGTAGCGAGACACAACTTCAAAATGTACGTTTAGGGGGGAATTCGTTTTATTGACTGAAACTAGAATGCTTCTTAGTAGACATATGAATAGGCACAAGCCTAATGTTACGGTTCCTATTTGATTTACACATGTACATATGATGATGTGAGGGTGGGGTGATAGGGCATGGTGGGTTATTGCGACAAAGAGGCGCTAAAAGGCAACAAAGATGCAATAAAATGCGATGGTTAGATGTTACGGGGCGGCGAAAATGCGTTAAGGCGATACATGGGCGGTAAAGGGCTACGGTTAAGTTTTAAAGGGAGCCGTTGGTGAATAAAAGGTGTCAAAGGCGTTGGAGGGCAATGGGAGGCATTAAAGGGCGATAAAGATGCACTAAAGGGCAATAAAGATATGTTAAAGGGAAACGGAAAGGCCTCTAATTGCAACAAAGAAATACTTAAGCGCTACAAAGATACATAAAGAGAAGTCAACAAGTGTGACTGGGTGCATTAATCGGTAGTGGTTAAACAATAAAGGGTAATATAGAGGCATTAAATGGCATAAAAAGACGTTAAGATCGATGGAGAGGCATTAAATGGCAATGGAGAGTCCTTAAATGGCGATGAGAAAGCAAGTAAGGGTGCAAATAGCGATTGGTAGGCGTTAATGGGCGATAGGGGGGGGGGGGATTGAAGTGGTGATGGGGAGGTGTTTATTGACCATGAAAAGGAATAAACTGCCAACGGCGCTATAGGGCAATGGGGAGGCATTAGGACGTCGCATCTGTGTAAGCGTGGAGATTTGGTAAAGGGCAGCGGAAAGGCCTTTTGTTTGCAGCGAAAAATCAAGAACGCATAAACAGCAACTGTATGTCATTAAACATGTTGTTATGAGGGTATGTTAATAAGTAACGGTTATACAATAAAGGGCGATGTAGAGGAAGCAACAAAAAACGTTAAAGCTCGATGGAAAAGAATTAAAGGGCGATGTAGATGTGTTAAAGGGCGACGAGAAAGTGCCACAGAGTCGTTACCTTGTGATGGTTCAATGGCGACGCAATAAAAGGTGATAGGGAGGTGTTAAAGGGCAAATGTGAGGTGTTACTTGGCGACAAAGAGACGTTTAAAAGAAATTGACATGCGTTAAGGGGCCACAGAAAGGCTTTCATTTGTAACAACAATACGCTATAGCACTACGAATATACATAAAAGACGATGGATGCATTAAAAAGGGCCGGTTGTACATTAATGTTTGGCGATGTATAGGCATTAAAATGAAAAAATGCATTATAGATCTATGAAGATGCGATAAATGGCGATGAAAAGGTCTGCAAGTGAAACAGAAAAGGTGTTAACGCATCATGGAGACGGCCACGAGAAATAGTTAAAATGCAACGCTGTGTTAATAGGTGACGATTCTATATTTAATATTGAGGTATTAAAGGGCGACAATCAGGTGCTGAAAGTCGATAGGAAGGCATTCAATGGTGAAGAAAAGGTGATAGAGGGCGACACAGAAGCATTAAATGGTGATGGTAAGCCGTTAGTGGACGATGGAGAGGCGCTAAAAGGCGTCAGAAAAGCATTCAAGGCGTTCACGGTCAATTAAGAGGCGTTAAAAGGCCGCGGTGATGCGTCAAAGGGTGACGGAAAAGCAAAGAAGTGCTAGAAGGTGACGGAGAGATGCTAAAGGGCAATGGAGAGGTGTTGAGGGGTGTTGGAGATGCCTTAAAGGGCGATGGAGAGGCCTTCAATTGCAACAAAAAGGCGGTAAAGGGCGATACAGATGCATAAAGGGCGACGGAAAATCATTAAAGAAAGATACGGTGCTTTAAAAAGTGACAGTTTTGCATAAAATGGTGATGTGGACGAGCTAATGGGCGAGGAGAAAGCGTCAAAGGGCATTTTTGGTCACTTGGTCTTAAAGTTAACCTTTTAACTTTGAGGATGACCGTAAATCACTAAAATAATACCAGAAATGGATTTTTTAGTCAAAAATCACACTGAGAAGAAGTATTACACTTGTTCGTAATGTTATCTGTTACAAATCATGTTTTTGCTTACTTGACCTTGAAATTGAGGTTTAGCCCTTGAAGATGACCTTTAATCATTAAAATAATACAAGAAATGGATTATTCAGTCAATATCACATCAAACATATATACTGCTATTTGTGCTTGTTAAAATAATATTTTTTATACCTTTGCCATTGGAATTGACCTTTTCACCTTAAAGATGACCTTCAATCACCAAAATAATACTATAAATGGATTTTCCAGTTAAAATTCCATGAAAATGAGGTACTACACATGTTCCTAGCATTATTTGCTAGAAATCATATTCTCGCTTACATAACCTTCGATTTGACCTTTGCCCTTGAGGATGACCTTGAATCATAAAAATAATATAAGAAATGTATTCTCCAATTAAAATTACACGAAATTAATGGAGGCTTTACATTTTCTTCTAAATTTATATCTGAAAAATCACATTTGACCTTGGAATTGACCCTTGACTTTGCCTTGTTCCGCATCGAATATTTCTTAAGATTTTTAGTAGGCCCCTATGTTAATCTATATATATTTGTGAAGCCAAAACACCTAAAATTATTTCTGTTGCGATCTGTATAGACCTAGATCTTCAACACTGCTTAATACCTGTTGAAAGTGTTTGAATCAATGCCAGTATTCGACAGGGCTGTTTTGGTGCAGCAATGCTGGGAATTGCAACACTTTTTGTATTCGAGTGATCTTACACTCAAGTTGGAGAGTTTCTTTCACCCGTTAAAAAGATGGAGCACATCGGTGCAGTAAATTAGTGACGTATACGGGGTCAGTTCAACTATAATCTAAGCACGTTATTGGTTACTATATTCTACACTGCATCTTTATCAAATCGTATTCGGCTGGTGCAGCTTGGTGTTGCCTGGCAAGCCCGGCCAATTTCATTTATGGTCGGGTCGAGTCCATGGTCCTTAGTCAATTACGTGACTTTCATGCCTGTGTTAATAAGGCCGGTGAAAAATGTTCTGGGTCAAGTCGTAGGAAGTGCGCCAGAGGGGAAATACAATACTGCAAACAACTCCACATCTGGGGAAGTGACCTTTCAAAAATGTCTGGATTCAGGGATTATCCTATTTTCATCCAAAAATAGCAACTAGTCACACATTCGCCACTGGGGCCTACCAGAGCCTACATGAAGCTCGGCCACGCCGCGTAGTCTGGCTTTGGGAACCAAAGTAAGCTCCGTGTAGAACTTTTTGTCCACTGCGCAGGTGCGTGTGGTGTAATTGTTTTGCACCCGAAATGCCCAGTCAAATAGGCTAATTGAAAAAAAAGGGTGAACAACGGTGCAATAAAGTCATGTGATCAGGTTAATAATCTAAGCACGTTATTGGCCACCTTATTCTACACTGCACCTTTAAAAATCGCATTCGGCTGGTACAGATTGGTGCAGCACTTATTGTCCACTGCGCAGGTGCGTGTGGTGTAGTTGTTTTGAACCCAAAATGCCCAGTCGAATATAATGGCAACTCATGTCTCCACCAGTAGACAGCGTCCTCTGGTGATCGATAACAACTCACTTGACTTCAATGACATCTGGTGATTAGATAATTCACAATTTCGAATTTTTAGCTTCATCAATAGTGCGAAAGCCCTGGTGCAGTGGTTAAAGCTGCCTGCTTGGAAAGTCGGAGATCGCGGGTTCGAACCCCACTCTGGCCTTCAGGTTTCAAAGAAACAAAATGTTTCTTCCCCCGCTCACTCGTAAATATTCAATGTTGTGGGGAGCCTCCGTGACCGAGAGGTAGCGTCCTCGGCCTCAGACCGCCAGGGCTCGAATTTCGAATCTGTCTGGAGGGCAGTGTCATCTCATTCATCTCACCGTCCCCAGGAAGTTCTCCTGGACCAGTTCAGCCTATATGTGCAGGTGGTGTTTGTTTATTTGTCAGCAGCGTGTTTGTTTTTGTTTGTTTGTTTTTCTGACAGCAGGATTATATACAAAGTAATGGACGGATTTGCAAGAAACTTTTACCAGAGGTGTGACTCGGGCCAAGAAAGAATGCATTAAATTTTAGGGATGATCCAGATTTCGATTCTAATCCGGAGGTTTGCAGTCATTTTATCCCCCGCCCGTAGGGGAAGGAGATCCCGCATTCCTCCAGGCGTCCGATGCTTGCACCTATATTCATGATATTTGAAGATGCACTAAGTTTTTGAAAACAAGTGCATGAACTTATATTCGAACACGAAAAAATATGAGCTAAATGTGAGTTAACGCCAGCAAAAAAATCAAATGAAACTGACTGATGAGTCAGCATTTAACGCGTTTGTGCGTCATATCATTTCCCCTTAGGCACCCCTACACCACATGACAAATCTGGAATGACATTTTTTGACTGAAAAAAACAGTATGGGCCTAATCCATCAGAATAAGGAGGTTATGGGTTTCCATTTGAGATATCCCACTTATACTCGCCGTCAAATTAAAACCAGAATAGCATGATTTTCGGCGGTTTCTCTGTCAATTTTAAACCGATTTCCTTGAAATTTTGCAAAGGCCATTTTCTATTCAAATCCTATCAGCCCTGAAAATTTGGTGAAATTATATGGTGTATTTCAAAAGTAATGCCATTTTGAAACATGTAGTAAATTGAAATTACGACGTCCCTCTATAACCCCATTAAATTAATTCTAGAATTTTATTACATGTCAAATGGTCTAACTTTTGAAATATTCAATATAATTTTGCAATTGTTTTTACTGCTGTTAGGACTTCATTAGAAAATGGCATTTGCATAACTTCAAGGAATCCGGTTCAAAATTGACGGAGAAATCGCCGAAAATCATGCGATCATGGTTGCTCATTTTTAATTTCACGGCGATTATTCACATCTGAAGGTGAACGAAAATTAAAACAAAATAAAAAGGTAAAAAAAAAGGTGCAGGTTTATAGTCTGATAGCAAGTAGGCCCCTATTTCATTCGACTTTTACATTTTTACCCCCTGGTCACTGGACCTGTCCATTCGTGTGCCATCTCAACTCCACGGCGAGCATGCAGTCCTGATGCCATTTCGGCGCATTGAACTTATCTTACACATTGCCATCTCTGTCCTATCAGGTACTCATATTCACCTGAGTAAAGTGAAGCATTTGAGGGTTAAGTGCCTTGCTCAAGGACACAGCATCGAAGTCATGTCCCAATATTGAGAGGGGAGAAACATATTATTTCACTGAAAATCCTGCACCAAGCAGAGCGCCACGCTCTAACCATTGCGCCCTGTCCCTCTTATACTTAGGTATTTTATCAAAATCAGGTCATTTTTGTTCACCTTGAGGTGGGAATTGCGACACATCTCAAGGTGAACGATAATGAGTAGATTTATAGGGATTTAAGTAACATATTTTCAGCATCATAGGCTCAAATTATATATCTTATGGTATTTAATGGTTGCTGTGGGTCTAATAATAAGAGCAATATAAAACATCAAATATTTGGATTAGCATATACATTGTAGTCATGCCATGGATTTGGGTGGGTGCCAGGGTTATAGGACCCCAGGCTTATTACAATACCCCGTATCAGGTATCTGTTTATACATTGGCCTAGGCTTTCATGCGACAAGCGCAAACAGTTTCTGTATTATGAGTATTAATAAAGGCTTATTTAGTTCCCGTATATATCGTCACCTTGGAACAGAAAGGGTGCATCTAGTGGCAGATGCACCCTTTCAATCCAATGTACCATTTACAACGCTGGATAATGTTTGTATGAATCATAGAGATCAAAGGTTTTTTTCATTTTGAATGTCTAAGTCAGCTCTTTCTGCTTCATTTGGATACCTATGTTATGTGTTTATGACCATTATAAATTTGTAATTTCTTTAGTACAGGGGTCGACTTTAGACGCCAGTATTTGTCAGATTCTGATGTATAAAGTTGATCCCCGCACTAGAAGGGTTAACTGGGGTTGCTTTAAATAGCTTTGCACCCAAATATATTTAAATACATTTAAAAAAAAAAATCTACTTGATATAATGAAAAAGTACAGAAAATATGTGTAAATAATATGTTTGCTTGGGAATCAAATTCTATATGGATTGTGACATATATATAAGTAAGCTTACTATATCGTACCTGGAATGAAGATTCGACCCCACATTAGCACTGCCACCCGAGCCACTTTAGAATGAGAGAACAAAAATGAAATGATTTGGGCTTAAGGCTAGTTTTGTGCACATACAGGCTAAATCGGGCCAGAAGAACCTCCTGAGAATGGTGAGATAACACTCCCGTCCAGACACAGGATTCGAAATTCAAACCCTGGAGACACACTACCTCTCGGTCACAGAGGCTCCCCACAACACTGAGTTTCACAAGAAACATTTTTGCTTTTTCAAACCGCCGAGACCGGTAAATGAACCCCGAACGCAAACGTGAAAGGCAGCGGTGCTAACCACTACCCTATAGGGCCTCCGCCCTAGAAAGAGAGACATATGTTGTGAGGTCACCGAGGATTGGCCTCTAAACATGTGTGGCTGGGTTAAAGGGGATGAATCGCTGATAAGCATGGTATAGGCCTACACGCGAATCGGCCTGATTTTCATTCTTACTTATTCCCTTAAAGCGCGGATTTTTTTTATGTAAACCTTGGAGAACAAAGGGTTTTTTAAATTTGAAGTAATCATGAATGTCTTAGTCATCTCTTTTCGATTCATTTGAATAGGTGGGCCTAACTATGTTATGGGTCTACGGCCACTTTGACGATTTTACTCTTACAGTGCGGGGCTCAATAATATGACGTCTTTAGACGTCAGGTTCTGACGGCTAAAGTCGATCCCCGCGCTGTGAAGGTTAACTGATATTAAAATGATGGGCTTGCAAAAATGTTTTGAATCATGTTGCACAAATAATTTTTGCACTTGCATAAATGTTGTGGGACACTGTAAATGATGTATATAAATGTATATATAGACATATAAATATAATAGGCCTACTTAGATATATTTACATTTTATTCATGTCATGCCTATCTGAACACACCAGTGACCGTATGGAGAGGAATGAAGAGACACTTTTGATTCATACAGAGTGGAAGACGATCTGCTTCTAGTGGTTTCTATTCAGACAAGCAACAAAGATCCCCTGGATATTTGCCATAGGCATTGGCCAGCACGTAGAAATCCCGACCACTTCAAATATGTACATTACTTCTAACATTAATTGTCAACCGTCCGCACAGCTACGCGATATGGCTTTCCTACTGACTCATTGACAAGCTTGAATAATTATTTTGCTGTGCGAAATATGCTTTTATTTCAAGAAAACAAACTGTAACTTAGAGTATTTAATTCGCCCCAAATCATTTGATGCGCACCACCATAGTTCAAATTATTATTTGGTGCGCTCAAGATGTTTTCAGTTACATTTTCTACTGGAATATTCCTTTAACATTTCCACAGAAATATGATAATTATTGGATTATCCGCTTCATCATTGTATATACAATGATGAAGCAGATATATTTTTTACATTCTAAATGAATGTCTTGGTAACGTGATCGTTTTAATGTTGATCCCCATCTACAAAATCTCAAAGTATATTATTAATAAATGTGATGTTTAACGTCAAGATTTGTTCTCTGTACGTAGAGCTACATTTCTAATCTCAGTGATGACATATATATATGCCTAGCTGATAACCAGTCCTTAAACATATCAAAGTCGATTATGACAGAGTGTTAGCTTAACTCCGGGGTGCTATCATACTATATCAGATGTTGATGTTGAGCTACTTGTCTAATCTTTGTCTAATCTTCCACATGACAGATATGCGTAACAGATTACTCGTTGGTTGTCACATTTAACAACTTGAAACTTTCAGGGCCAAGAATAAACTCGTCCACTTGGATATGAAAGGGTGTATTTTCCACTTCACAAAGTGGCAGATGCACCCTTTCATATCCAAGCGGATATATTATACCGAATGTAGCAGGTGTCAAAACAAATTAATGAACACCCTATCAAATATTCCATTGTGACACCACAGCTGAAATGAAGAAATACAAAATTAGGGATGTGAGCAAACGTTTCCCTTGAAGCTGGAAAAAGAATTCCTGGTTGATGGTAGAAAAAGTTGTTTGTCACATAAAATCAGCAACGAAAAGGTATTTAACCCTTTAAGCCCTCACGACGCTTCCAACTTGCATCTCTGCAGAACGACTAAATTTCCTACACTATGGATTTTAGAAATTTTAATGGAACTGTTTTAATAACAACAATATATTTTTTCATTTGTCACCTACTTCAAGTAATCTTCATCCACTACAAGGCGATAATTGCGACATAAATTCGTGGCTTGTAGTGGATGAAATCTACAATGGTAAATTCAGGCTTGAGAAAGTTAAGATAACATGTACCATGATTACACATCGTCTAGCAGAGACAGGTTGAATTATTGTCTGTTGCTAAGGATTGTTTACAAAAAAAAAAAAAAAAAATATTGATACGTATCATGTCAGGACTGTTCACAAGTAACCAGCTTGTTTTTCATGCAAACACAAATCATTTAACCAATGCTGGCTTAATGTTGGGCTAGCGTCGCAGACGGTGGCCCAACATTAAACCAACATTGTTTACATGTGTAGCATTGCGTGATGATGTCAGGATAATACAAACACTAGCTGACTATGACGAGCAAAGAAATCAATAAGTCAGTCAATATACCTTCTGATTCTCACCATAATAGATTGATAGAACCCTCCCTATAGGTCAACCACCACTCATAACGCAGATTGTAACCTGCTGAAAAGAATTCTGTTTTTCATTCTGTGTTTCTACTCATAACGCAGATTTTAAACCCCAGTCCTGCTGAAATTGTTACTTTTCCCTGTTTTTTCATCTATTTGCAGATGGAATTTTATATTATAATTTCTTTTTCAATTTATGAAAAATAAACATTGCTGAAATTGTTTTATATTTATAATTGATTAAATGAGCATCTACCAAAAAAATATTTAAACAATTTCAGTTTAATTTTATTTGCACCGTATACATGCCCTAGAAACACAAGGGCTAATATTGATGAGGAGCGACGAGTAGGCCTACGTCAACAATAACAGTCATATTATACTACCATTTATTAGCGAGTGAGTGAGTGAGTGAGTGAGTGAGTGAGTGAGTGAGTGAGTGAGTGAGTGAGTGAGTGAGTGAGTGAGTGAGTGAGTGAGTGAGTGAGTGAGTGAGTGAGTGAGTAAATGAACGAGTGAGTGAGTGAACGAGTCAATATACCTTCTGATTCTCACCATAATAGATTGATAGAACCCTCCCTATAGGTCAACCACCACTCATAACGCAGATTGTAACCTGCTGAAAAGAATTCTGTTTTTCATTCTGTGTTTCTACTCATAACGCAGATTTTAAACCCCAGTCCTGCTGAAATTGTTACTTTTCCCTGTTTTTTCATCTATTTGCAGATGGAATTTTATATTATAATTTCTTTTTCAATTTATGAAAAATAAACATTGCTGAAATTGTTTTATATTTATAATTGATTAAATGAGCATCTACCAAAAAAATATTTAAACAATTTCAGTTTAATTTTATTTGCACCGTATACATGCCCTAGAAACACAAGGGCTAATATTGATGAGGAGCGACGAGTAGGCCTACGTCAACAATAACAGTCATATTATACTACCATTTATTAGCGAGTGAGTGAGTGAGTGAGTGAGTGAGTGAGTGAGTGAGTGAGTGAGTGAGTGAGTGAGTGAGTGAGTGAGTGAGTGAGTGAGTGAGTGAGTGAGTGAGTAAATGAACGAGTGAGTGAGTGAACGAGTCAATATACCTTCTGATTCTCACCATAATAGATTGATAGAACCCTCCCTATAGGTCAACCACCACTCATAACGCAGATTGTAACCTGCTGAAAAGAATTCTGTTTTTCATTCTGTGTTTCTACTCATAACGCAGATTTTAAACCCCAGTCCTGCTGAAATTGTTACTTTTCCCTGTTTTTTCATCTATTTGCAGATGGAATTTTATATTATAATTTCTTTTTCAATTTATGAAAAATAAACATTGCTGAAATTGTTTTATATTTATAATTGATTAAATGAGCATCTACCAAAAAAATATTTAAACAATTTCAGTTTAATTTTATTTGCACCGTATACATGCCCTAGAAACACAAGGGCTAATATTGATGAGGAGCGACGAGTAGGCCTACGTCAACAATAACAGTCATATTATACTACCATTTATTAGCGAGTGAGTGAGTGAGTGAGTGAGTGAGTGAGTGAGTGAGTGAGTGAGTGAGTGAGTGAGTGAGTGAGTGAGTGAGTGAGTGAGTGAGTGAGTGAGTGAGTGAGTGAGTGAGTGAGTGAGTGAGTGAGTGAGTGAGTAAATGAACGAGTGAGTGAGTGAACGAGTGAGTAAGTGAACGATTGAGTGAGTTATATATATCTTCGAGATATTTTATTATAAAGATTGAAAACAATACTGCTCAGATATTATGCGATATTACAATATATGCACCCTGGTAACCCTGAATCCTATTTCATGAACCGACTACCACCACGAGAAATAAGTACGCTAGTGTTACAGTAACCCAATCCAGTGGATTAAATATTACAGGCAAACATTAGGGCCTATTCGAGGACCCCAGGGATTAGACTGTCAAGTCCCGAGAATGAACGTGATATTGCCTGGCTACCTCAGTAAACCGTGTCGGCAGAGCGGTCTACTGTTGGCGCTGTTTACTCTATATACAGGCGATCATTCCAATCACACTGGGTTTTCTCTGTCACTGGTGAGCATGCTAAGTCAAAATACTTGTATCATATTCAGGGATTATAGGTACCTCGCATAAGATAGTAAGTACTACTATGGATTATTAACGGGGAATGTGATGCGAATTTAGATGTCATGTCGATCTCTAGCAACCAGAGTGTCTCATGCGCCACTCATTTGAGTGTCACATGAGACACTTTGGTTGCTACGGGTCGACATAGTATGTAAATATTTTGTTAGTAACCCTTACAACTTTGAAATATTTATGCATAAACCATACAGACCAAAGGGGTTTTTTCAATTTGAAATCATAAATATGTCTTAATTAGCTCAGACGTCTATAGACGTCAGATTCTGACGTATAAAGACGGTCCCTGTACTGAAAGGGTTTTTGCAATGTCTCGCTTTGTGTGGTATATTTGCTGTCCTGGGGCTCATCCCACTAAGAATCTCAAAGTTAAGATTATCTTAACTTTCTCTTATTCCCATTTGAAAAGTTAAGATAAATCTTAACTTTTCAAATGGGAATGAGAGAAAGTTTGGATAATCTTAATTTTAAGATTCTTATAGTTGGATGTGCCCCTGGTTTGCTGTCATTGTTTATTCATACAAATCTGCTGATGGATCTCCGAATAAGGACAGTTAGTTCATTAGCTATTTTAAAATTGTTTTTTGTTCAGATATGTAATTATCAGATTGGTATAATATACACCTTGGCTCGACTGATATGTCCTGAAGATATAAAAAACGTGGAGCAAAATGGGCAACATTTTAAATAAAAAATGGCCTGTGGAGCTAACTTTTGTTTTAAATATGCTTAATTTTTTTCTGCAAAAGTGTGAAGGTACTGTTTAAAGTCATACTTTGAAACCCTTCGGCCGTTTTTACCCCCTGTTCAAGAGACCTGTTCGTTATGTGACCCTTTCAGCGCACGCTGAAAGGGTCACATAACCAGCAGACTTCTATACGTCTTTAGACGTCAGAATCTCACTACATGGACGTCAGATTCTAACGTTTTAAGTCGGTCCCCGTAAAATATTTACAATGGCCGTAGGCCCAGAGCCATAACATAAGTATTCAAATAAGGCGGAAAGAGCTAACTAAGTGATTTATGATGATTTTAACTTGAAAAAACCCCTCCGTATCTTGGTTTATATAAAAAAAGATATCAGAGCTGTAAGGTTTAAATCTCCGGGGAGCATACAGATTCTGCAACTGTTACTGAAAACTGTACCAACTTCTAGGGCTAATGTCAATTGTCCAGGATGGCGAGTGTGGTATATACGTGCACCAATGTGAACGAAGTTTTTGTGCGTTTAGATTTTCTCATTAACGCTCCTAAATTGTCATGATCAGTACTTCATATAAAATGGATTATCCAAACCGATAAAGCCAACATGGTTTCTTAAAATCAATGTTTTAGACCTTTAACAGCCGGTCCCGTTTATATTCGCTTTTATACATTCTTTTATAAGCACATTATAAGTGCCACCTTTTAGAAAAATTAAAGATAAAACATGACATCAATTAGCAAGATTTGAAAGATGGTTGACCTCCATTTTGTCAAATCTGAATATTTTTCACTCACTGGAAGTTGTGGATCGCGTCAGCGAGACAAAACTTCAAGTGAGTACAAATTCAAATTAAACAAATTGGGGATTAAAAGGTTAATGGCCCTTTATTTGTTTCTGGAAGGATGCAATAAAAAATATTTCAGAGTATAATCCCTCAAAATAAATCTGATTGTGAAAAATACATAGAGAACATGCAATCCGAAAAATGGTCGAAAAGATATCTTGGTCACAACTGTTTAGGATGGCCATTATAGAAAACACAATTGTATGGGTCGGTGCCAAAAAAATACATGGAAAGATTTTCCCAAGCACAAGGGTCATATAATTAATAAACAAAATATATGAGTTAACTGATGAGTGAGAGCTAAATAAATGTGTGGATATTTGCAATGTAAACAAGGCCCGTCGGCGACGGAAATAGTCCTCAGCATCTAGTCATCGTTTAACAGTGAAAATCATTTGAAACAAGTGAAAAGCACACTCGCCATGACCTAGTTTCTGTCCGAACCTTGCCCAATTTCAAACTCATCCCAGCTATTAGTGAAATGGATCTATGGTATAAATTTTGAAGCGATACATAGAAAAATGTTGTCGATCAGAAGTGGCCACAGGTCGGCCATTTTGTATTTGATCAAGCTGAAAGTGTTCATCGTGTATCCCTATAGCCTACATGAAACTGCACATTTTGTTCCATAGTAATGGTCCAGCTATCCGGTCCGGTTTTCCAAATATTACACATATTAGAAAAATAGTGGCGATAATCGGCCATTTTGGCCGCCATGCCCTAGTTTCTGTCCGAATCTTGCCCAACTCATCCGAGCTATTAGTGAAATGGATATAGTATAAAATTTGGAGCGATACATAGGAAAATGTTGAGTGAATCGCGTTACCGACAAAATTTGTCGATCAGAAGTGGCCACAGGTCGGCCATTTTGAATTTGATCAAGTTGAAATTTTCCATTGTATATCCCTACTTGACACTTCACAATTTGTTCAATAGTAATGGTCTAGCTATCTGGTCCGGTTTTCCAGATATTACAAATATTTAAAAAAAAATTGGCCGCCATGACCTAGCTTCTGTCTGAATCTTGCCCAATTTCGAACTCATCTGAGCTATTAGTGAAATGGATATATGGTTTAATGTTGAGTGAACCGCGTTAACGAGAAAATTTGTCGATCGGAAAAAAGTCAAGGTCAGGGGTCACAGTAAGGTCAACAGTAAATTTAGTCAAGCTTTAGTCATGGTTAGCCAGTATGTGAAGTTTAATGTGTATTCCAGTTATGCAAAGGTTATGAGGCTT
Organism: Flabesymbios commensalis; assembly: GCA_964017125.1. Classification (NCBI taxonomy): domain Eukaryota; kingdom Metazoa; phylum Annelida; class Polychaeta; order Terebellida; family Flabelligeridae; genus Flabesymbios; species Flabesymbios commensalis. The sequence continues at coordinate 102,750,255 of OZ024903.1, forward strand.
AAAACTTTTTTTAAATAAAGGCACTTTTCACAAAATTTAAGTAGGCCTAGTTAAGCTTATCGTCTCCACAATTTTTTTGACAACCATCTTTTGAAAGCAGGAGGTGGTGGTTTAAAAATGAGTGAATATTGCTTTATGACGCTTGTTGTAAAACCGTGGGAATAAGAAAGAATCACAACAACTGATTTTAATTGTCTTATATATGATTTCAGACGGAGGTTGAGGATGGCACCCCCTACTCCACCACGGTATATGTGCATGACATGTCATGACCTCGCGTGTAACTGCCGTCTGCCACAGACAGTCAGACAATACAAAGGGAATATACTACGTAACGCTACCTTCGGCCCCACCGTCTACGAGAGAACGTACGTGACACCTCCCAACTACACGTGGAGCAGACGTAAAGGGGCACAGCAAGTTATATCAACTGAAAAAAGTCCTTGGAAAAAGGCGATTCAAGATAGGCCAGAGACTGAACCAGCAGCAGAGGAAGGTGGTGATAAGACGGGCGATGACAAAGACGCTGATGTGGTGCCTTTTAATTACTTCTTTTGGGAGTTTGGTAATAGTCCTGCTCTGGCCAGGCGACCTTTCCTCGTCTCCAGTCCACACTGGGCAAGCCGGGGTCACCTACAGCAATGGCCGTGGCGAGGGAAGACACATTGCAAGCTGTGGTCATCTGGAAGCCAATTTAACCTGGCATCTAGTGGACGTCACAGGCTCAGCTGCTGGTCCAACAATCACACATTCAAATGACAATCACCAACTATTTAAAAACTGAAAGGCTATATGTATGATAAACTACAAACTAAGATGTAGATAAACATCTGGGAATTAAAGAGACGTATGCATATCTGTCATTTTTGAAAGTGACAGAAACTTCTTATAAAGCTATATTAACGTTAGATGTCTTTATTTATAGAACACATGCGTAGCCTATAAGTTTGGACCAAATATTGAAGCAAATTTTAAACATGCCCCACTATTCCCTGAATGCTCAGTAGACATGACTGTGATTCAGAGTCACCAGTCGGTGATGGAGTCCCTGCTGGGAGAAGGTAGCAGGGATTCGCAAATCTTAACCCTTACAACGCTGAATTATCTTTGTAAAAAACATGAAGACCAAGGGTTTTTTATTAATTTGAAATCATCATAAATGTCTCAGTTAGGTCTTTCCGATTCATTTGAATACCTATGTTATGGGTCTACGGCCATTAGAAATATTTTTACTCTCACATTGCGGGGAAAGACTTTAGTCGTCAGAATCTGACGTCTACAGACGTCAGATTCTGACGACTAAAGTCTATCCCCGCGCTGTAGGGGTTAACCCTTAGATCACGATAATAGTCGTTTTTAATCTGTTTTATCAGCCGATTAAATGGCCGTTAGTGGTAACGAAATTAGTGTTTAAACATTCAAGTGGTTGAAAATTTAAATAAATGAATATCGCAGGCAGGGTTCCCACTCAAACCAGAAAACAAAATTCCATGATTTTTCCATGGATGATACCCGGTTATTTTTCCAGGTTGCTCAATTCCGTTTTGTCTGCATGTGTAATTTGCCTAAATTGTTATCATTCGCCTAAATCGTTTTTACGCAAAACGATTTGGGCACATGTGTAACCACCAGTAGTCAAATATCAGGCTAAGAAAGAAACACAAGTGACAAAGAATAAATTCTGCAAAATATATTCTGATATTGAAAAAATATGTGGATAACTGAAACAAAATTCCATGATTTTTCCATGAAAATGTCCTTTTTTTAAATGCCATGATTTTTCCATGCATGGAATTTTTTTACACCAAATTTTCAGGTTTTCAGGTGAGTGGGAACCCTGCGCAGGATAAGGGTTAAATCAGTGAAACTAAAATACGTTGTGTGCTAATTATACAAATTAGTGTAATTGGAAGTTGTGGATCGCGGTAGCGGAATCAACTTCAGGTGACTTAAAATTCACATTGAATAGATCAGTGCTCTAGGGATCGATGATGCTATTCTGGATAAAAAAGAAATCCTGTAATCTCTACTTGTGATGCCATATGCAGCCTACAGAATGTAAAGAAGACAGACATGACATGCAACAACACTTTAGTTTTTATAGACGAACTACATATCACGTAGTAAGTGCATGCATGTCCAAAATTAAATTTCGTCCTTATTTCTCGTTTAACTGGAAAAAATGTACGCAATTCTAGTCTATGGACATGCTCACATCATATGGCCATATTAAGAATCCAAAATAAAAAATACAGATTTTTTACATGATTTTAGCCTGCTTGTGTCGCCTTAATATTATGACATAACATTTTTGATAATGTGAATATATAGTTTTAATCACCATTAGACGAAGTGTTTATCAATATTTGTTAACTAGAGTGCCCAAATCATCTCTATAATAATAGTCAGTATCGGCCAATGGACAAAACAAATCTGCTGTCAAAGTAGGAAATGTACTGCAATTGCCAAATAAATGGTTTCTATAAATAAAATGTGATATTTGTATTGTTACTTTTAAATAGGCGTTGACACGTCATCTCGCATTACAGGTTCATGCAAGGTTCAATTGCCTCCCACTCCTCAAAAATATCTTTAATCATTTATGTGAGTTTTAAATAGCATTTTCTGCCCTCAATCACACTTTGAAAATATCTTCCCAAACAAAAAGTGTGCTAAAAAAATATTTGCCAAGAATAACCTACTTGTGTAAAATTTATTTTTTAACTTGCCTCCATCCCCGCTCAAAAATGTTCAGAGAATAATTTTGGGCAAAATACAATTGAGTAAAATACATCTGTTGCAATGTCAACTTTTTTGCAAGATCATTTTAATGATCCTTCCCCAAAATCAAGCAATATTGAGAATACTTACAGAACTATCCCGCAAATTGAAAGAAAACTAGCAAACGGTTCAGCAGGTGCAGTAGTTATCGCCTTCACAAGTTTTTTGGGATGATTATCTTTTGAGTGCGGGCTTAATTAACTTCATGGCGGTGGTTTAAAAATGAGTGAATATTGCTTTACGACACACGCAAAATCATGGCAATATCGCAACAGAAGGAAGTCAGATGTCTGGATTATGTCCTACTCTTGATCAAATCACTTCACACTTTATAATGCACAGTACCATGGACAGCAGTGCACACTCCAGGCCTTTGAACAGTTTTGAGCACTGTATATGCACAACACAAATGTTACAGAATATTCTTTTTGAAGAACAAGAAATAATAATAAAATACATTTGAAAATCTTTTCAACTTTTAATGTCATAACTAGTAACAAGTAAAAAAAGAAGACTCCTTTGAGCAGTCTCACAAACATAGACAGAGCTACACACTTCAAATGTGTAAAAAAATATATAATTTCACTTTTGTTCATTGTTACAGGAGTCTCATCACTACCCATCTCTAACAAAATATATTCAATGTAATCAGATCAGCTATAAATGACTAGTCATTTTAAATTATATACAAATGTGATGTTTTGATATTGTGGTTTCTCTTCAAATAATTAAACAGCATATATAACGACAAAGAAAATGGATCACAGTAGCGAGACACAACTTCCAGCGATTGAAATTGTAATGTGATAGCTTAAGTGTGTTCAGTTAATTAGTCACTCCATGACTGAAAAAAAATCAACTATTAGTTGAATTAATAAAGATCACTGCTAGTTGTTCCGAGAACAAAATAAATGACTTTGCCGATAACACTTTGTATTCAGTTTTATGATGGGCTGTTATTAAATTAATAGAAGAGAAATACACAATCCAAAGATTTAGTGACTCGCTGGCTTAACATCAACACCAGAATGGATTATAACATGTAGCACCATAATACATACCAAAGAAAAAACTTCTCAAATAACCCTTTAACCACCAAATTATTCAATTTGAATTTTCACCCACTTGAAGTTGTGTGTTGCGTCAAGTGAGTGAAAATCATTAAGATTTGACAAAATGCAGTCAACTATTTTTAAATCTTGCTGATTTAATGTCACATTTTAGATTTAACATGGTTAAAATGTGGTACATAATGTGGTTATAAAAAAAGGAGAAACCGAATATATTCGGCAGCGGCGGGTAAAGGGTTAAACAAGCAGGTGCTTTCCTCAGAATGAGATAATTAACCCTTTCACTACTAAGCCCCACTATAGTCATTTTTAATCCGTTTATTAGTTGATTAAATCACTGTTATTGGGAAAGAAATGAGCGTTTAAACATCAAGATTTGCAAATTTGTCGTCTCAAATTGAACAATTATGAGTAATTTTCATGCACTTGAAGTTGTGGGTCGCGGTAGCGAGACACAACTTCAAGCGGGTGAACATTTCAATTATATAATTAACTCTTTCACCACTGCAGCCCGTTATTATGTGCTAATTGCTGTGGCATGCAGCACATAAAAACTGGCTTCGGTGGTGAAAGGGTTAAAGGTTAATGCCTCACACATATTTTAGTAGATGGCCTCTGCTGCTCTCAAGGCATAGTTTGGGCTATTGTTCAAGATAATCGCAGATACATGTACTAGAATTTGCACAAATAACTTGGTGACCAGTACACCTAAACATTGAGGGTGTCGAGTTCTGAGACAATCTTGAAATTAAGGTTGATACCGGTACTTAAATCCATCTTTTCCACCTGAACTCTCATAGCTTAATCCATAACCCTTAAGCACCGAAATATTTTCAAATAAACCAAAGGCCAAAGGTGTTTTTTTCAATTCGAAATCATCATAAATGTCTTGGGTAGCTCATTCTACTTCATTTGAATACCTATGTTATCGGTCAACGACCATTATAAATGTTTTACTCTTTCAGTACGGGGACCGACTTCAAATCTGATGTCTACAAATGTCAGATTACGATGTCTAAAGTCTGTCCTCGTGATAAATGGGTTAAAGTGCTACATTGTAGATATAACACACTTACCCACTTGAAATTGTGTCTCACTATCGCGATCCACAATTTCAATTCTGTAAAAATTACTCAAATCTGAATCAATGCTCATTCCTCCCCCAATTTGTTTTAAATAAAAATGAAAACAGCTATAAACACTGAAATATTTTTGTATAAACTATGAAGAACAAAGGGTATTTTTCAATTTGTAATCATCATAAATGTCTTTGTTAGCTTTTTCCGCTTCATTTGAATACCTATGTTATGGGTCTTCGGCCATCATTATTATTTTAAATTTTTCACCGCGGGACCGTCTTCAGACATCAGAATCCAACGTATAAAGATGGTCTCGGGCTGAAAGGGTTCAAATGGTTTCACAAAGCGGCCCCTGCATTTGACAGTGGTATACATAATCTGCTACGCTCAGCTCTGCCAGTAAAAGTACTGTGTAATAAATCATAATGACTGTATGGGTTCATTAACAAAAAAAATAAAAATAAATTATCTTCATAAAAATAATGTAAAAAATCAATAAAAACCTAATGCTTGTTCAACTAACACTCTAAGTCACAATATTGGCATGTGATAAAAAACTCCCTACAGCTATATGATACTCTACTGATCTCAATAACAATAAACTAATCAATAGTATCACAGCAAATGCCAGACATCGGCAATCAATGCTTTAACAGCAAGGGCTGATTTCTTAGTACCGCTGGGATGAAATCATTAGCAACTAAATAAATTCTTTAAACTTCAACAAGAGTATCAACAAAAAAATAAAACACCTTGAGAACATATCTGAACAATCACAAATTAAAACACCTTGTGAACATATCTACATTATATAATTGTAAATTAATAGTGCTATGGACATCCAAATCTACATATCATCTAAGTTAATACTATAATCTTGATCAGCACCATCCTAAAAATGTATCTACATGTAACAAGAAAAAACATACATTATTAACTCAACAAACAGAGAACATTGTCACAAAGTTGTTTTAATATCATGTCAGCGTTGTGACACTGATGCAAATTTAAAACCACAATGGGTCAATATTTAGTTCATTTACTGTATTTATTTAAATAAACGTCCATATTTCAATAAACGCCCACCCCCCTTATTTGAAAATAATACCCATAATCATGTACAATATATGATCATTAAAAACCTGCCCTAAGCGCCCACCCCCTGGTAATTTCAGGGAGTATTTTAATTAACACCCAGTCGTTTATTAGAATAAATACAGTACGGTACATATTAAGTAGAGCCTTACTTTACACGTTAAACCTATACAGTGGTCAAATATTTTCAATTTTCACATCTGTAAATAATTTGTTATGTTGGTACCAAAGTATTGCATCTGTCACATTGTAAAGTGGAAAATACAACCCTTTCACAGTAAGTGATAATTCAAAAACAAAGTTTGTCTGCTTTCTCATAGAAAAAGATAGCAAGATATTTGAAAACCCTTTTTCTGGTCAAATCACAGAGATTCTGGGATACATTTCCATTGGCATTTTATATCACTGAATTTCGTCTAGCTGCAAGGAGACACTACTGCTAAAAAATTCCTTTCAGCGCCAATATAAATATTTTAAATTTTACCCCCATTCAGTTTGCTTTCACAACCTACAACTTGTTTGAGGTATAAATTGTTTTATATGTAGGCATATATGCCTGATTTGAGAAAAAGTTGTAATATTTGTTGACGATAGTCTGCAATATTGTATTAAAACTCAATTTCAAAATAAATGCCCAAGGTACACATGAGGATAAACATCAACAATTAAATATAATATCAGCAAGATTCATGTATAATTTTTTATAATTATAAATTTAAACAAAGATAAAGTTTTGTGTAAACAAAAAAATATGGCATGATTTATAACATCTAATAATTATTTTAACTTGAAATATTATGTTAACTTACAACTTGATCAAAATTATAAATAACAAAACATATTTCTTAGAAAAACATTAATTTACATTGTCCCATATATTTGAGTTTGGCATCAAGTGCTGGCAGGGTGTGGCTGTTTATAACTGGTGCTTTAGAAGGTGGATGCTTAATTTTTCAGAAACAGCATACTGTTAACCCGTACAGTGGTACAGTATACAATTCTACTTTTTATTCACTTGGAAGTTGTGTCTCGCTACTGCATCTCACAATTTCAAGTGGGTAAAAATCACTGTCCATATGTACAATTCGAATGAGAATACCCCAATTTAGAAACATGTTTGTTTGTTTTTTCATTATTGTATGAAGGAGATAAAAAGGTTCACTACAACAATATACGGTATGTGGTTAGCACTAGGAGTGTTAAGATTTAAATTTAATTTTTGTTGAAAGCACAAAAAAACTCAAATGACAAATTCAATCATTTAATTTAACGGACAACAGAGATTAGGAATTTGTATTCACTGTGATGTGGGAAATGCAGAAACAATTCACACAGCAATTATACAATTATCTTTCCTCAACTTGAATGTACACAAATGTAGAATGAATCAACTATCAATCATGAGCACAATTTTTGCATAATTACAATTACAGCTCATTCTTAATCACAACTACAGTAGTCATCTTGCATCCACATAATAATTTTCAATATAGCGTCCCCTTGGATATGAAAGGGTGTATTTGCCACTTAACATAGTGGCAGATACACCCTTTCATATTCAAGGGGACGATAGTAGAAGCTGCTGTGGGTAGCCACTCTTAGGCTTATGGGAAGCCTGTCTTCTACCTGAGGCCACTGGATCAATCTCCAGGGAAGCATATTGTATACAAATACATGAACTATGATAAGCGAGAGGTATGTCTTTTCCAGTGTCTCAGACTGTGAGCAGGTTCTACTTATTATTGAATTGATCGTCAAATAATATAGGAAAATCAAGCATAATTGTATTATTTTATGATTAGAGGCAGGTAGATTTGAAAAAGCTTTGATTTAAAATTTTACAATTTAGTTGATTGTGATCAGTGTGTTTAATCAGGTTAAGGTAAACCTGATAATTTTTATCAAAGATTAAGAGCACATTTACCCGGCTTTGAGTTAACCCTTTAACCACCAAATTATTCAATTGGCATTTTCACCCACTTGAAGTTGTTTCTCGCTGCCGCGATCCACAACTTCAAGTGAGTAAAAATTATTCAGATTTGACAAAAATGGAGGTCAACTATTTTTAAATTCTTGCTGCTTGCTGTCACGTTTTATCTTCACAATTTGAAAGCTGATATGGAATATTCTTTTAAAAAATGTGAAAAACGAATAATCTGTACCGGCGGTATAAGGGTTAAACTAAAGATTACTTCCCAAGTTGTTTACTCAGCTTTGAAATAAACCTGGTGAGTATTTTCTAAGATTACAGTTTGTTTACTCGACCTTAGGATAAACTTGATGACTATTTTCGGAGAGTTCGAAGAGTTTCGTTACCCAGCTTTAAGAAAAACCTGAGGATTATTCTTTAAGATTTTTTTATTCAGATTTGAGATAAATCTGCTGATTATTTTGCGGTTCTGTTTGTACAGTCTCTTCAGAATTAATTCCCATATAATAACTGGAGTGATAAGTTTCTTCTGGATGTAGGATAGTATTGATAGCGGGGAGACGATCTGTCTTTGTCAGATTCTGATCTACGCTATTTAACACGGACAGAAAGTTTGACGTGAGTAGGCCTACCTCGTCAGGTCTACCTTGCATGCCACCCATAGATGGATCAATAAAGTCAGCAGTATTCACAGCATAATCACCATATTTATGCTCGGGTACATAATATGATGTCGGTTCACCTGTAAAATCCTCTGAAGGAGTGTCTTCACGATCAACAGAATATAATGAGTCCTCCAGCTTATTTGCCAATCTCAGAATTCCTATTTCATCAGTAACAACATTGGCGGCAGCTAACGGTTCATTCTCCTTTGCATCCACTTCACTGTTTGCATTTGTCTCTTTTACAACTTTGGACGGGAAGTGTACTTTGTTGATATGGTTTTGTAATAGGTATCTCTTAGTACACCCATAACTACAGTGTGCACAGCAGAAAGGCTTGTTGGAAGTGTGACTATGAGTATAAGTTATATTTGCATCTTTGACAGCTGCATGGGAAATAGGCGATGTTTCTATTGCATCTTGAGCAGGTTGCGTTCTCACAAGCGTAGAGGGTTTCTTTTTTGATTGTTTATGATTCTTTTTCACTGGATCATCTGATGGGAAATGAATATTCTTTGTGTGTTGTTGTAATTTATATTTAGTGGTGCATCCAAACGGACACAGCTGGCAGTTGTATGGCTTGGTGCCAGTGTGTACACAGAGATGCGCTTTCAGCGACTTTTTATCAGCATACACATTGGGACACATTGTACATTGAAACGGCTTCAATCCTAGATGCATCTGTCTATGTCTTTGCACGGTGCTCTTTTGCTTGAAAGCCTTCTTACAAATACCACAATTGAAGGGTCTCTCAGCTTTGTGCATACGGCTATGTTTCTTCAAGGTTGTCTTATCAGTCGTAGCAAAGTCACACAGAGGGCATCTATATGGCGTGCTTTCCTCATGTTGCAGCATATGTCTCTTGATATCACTCCTGAGAAAAGTGGAATATTTACATTGCTTACAGTTGTATTTAGGAGTGACAGGTTTATTGTTGAGGTCGACATTGTGGCGTTTTTTACAGTGGTTCCTGAGGACGTGTAAGCTACCGGAGGAGTAATCACAGTGCTTACACTGTCGGCGGGCACCGCTGTGCAGCAGCCTGTGATTCACCAGCGACTGTCTACTGGACAGCAGAGCACCACATATATCACATTGGTTGACCCCCTTCACTGGAGTTATCCTGAAAAACAAATACAAAATGATCATTATCACACATATATATATACATATACATTAACTTCTAGAGCACTGGGATGTTCAATTTAAATTCCCAGTCACTTGAATTGTGTGTCGCGGTAGCGACACACAACTTCAAGTGACTGAAAATTTGTGTGATTTGCGATATTTAAGTCCCATAATATATCAGTGTTTCAAGATTGAAAGCATATTTTACTTTTAACAACTGATTATACAGGTGCTAGTAAAAACACAGAATGTCTACTGTAGTCAACATCAGTGTTCTAAGGGTCAACCCTTACAGCGCGGGGATCGACTTTAGTCGGCAGAATCTGACGTCTGTTCGAACCCTTAAAGTCGATCCCCGCACTGTAAGAGAAAAAATATTTCTAATGGCCGTAGACCCATAACATAGGTATTCAAATGAATCAGAAAGAGCTGACAAAGGCATTTATAATGATTTCAAATTGAAAAAACCCTTTGGTTACGATGTTTTTTACAAATTAATTCAGCGCTTTAAGGGTTAATATAACTCATAACCCTTACACCACACAGCACGACTACAGTCGCTTTTAGCCTCTTTATATAATCTTCAAACAAGAAAAAATGAAGGAGAATTGAGCATTAAAAATGTTAGATTGTCATATGCAGCGCTCCCTCTAGCAATTTCTAACATGGCGCTGCGCCATGCTGACCTGGGTGCCATGTTGTCCATCATGAGGGCAATGTTGCCCTTCGGGACCATCATGTTTCCCTTCAGTACCACATGTTGCCCTTTTTTAATATTCAGAAAACACTATTCTCCGTTGTTCTAATTGATGTTATATTTATTCCCACCATCATGATCTTACCTCAAGTTTGTGAGTTCACACCTATTACCCAATGACGTGCTAATCTCGGTGTGTACATAGTGATCACTGGCGATGCATCTGTTCCCAGTTTATAATCTCAATTGGAGGGGGGGAAATTGAAAAAGCCCAAGCCGGGTGCTCATTGTGCATGATTAAGTGCTCAAAGATAGGTGGTGCCACGCCTCTTCTGAATCCTAGATGAACCACTGCTATGCATTGATTCAAATTATAGAAATGAGAAATTTTTGCCCACATGAAGGAGTGGGTCGCGGTAGCGAGACACACCTTATCATGGTTAGAGGAAAAAAAACACTTGTTTTATTTGACTCTTGTCCTGCTAGGCAAGTGTTTAAGCCCGATAAGATTTTGACAAGTTTCAATTTAAATAAATGCTTAGTGAATAAAAACTTTATCTTAGGATGTGTTTTTTGATTCCAGAATATTTTTAATTTTTTTTTAGTTATGAATTACGTTACATGAGGAGCAAAGTTAATCTACTCAGGGAATTAATGGTACTTTGTTTACATCACAATCAGCCTGATAAATTGGGATTTTTCTAGTTGGAAAACTCATACCCAACAGTAACTGTAAGCTAAATAAATTGTGAAATAACTTGAGGCTTCTTAGAGCATCAATATCAGTAGCCATATGATCAGAATGGAATATTTAAAATGCTAGTAGATGTAATGAGCTTGAGAAAAAAACAAATATTGCAATCTACAATGATGAATTATAGTGTAATGTAAATCAGTGGCTGAACTTCAAGTATTAACCCGTAAAATGCTAAGTTATAAAACTCAAATTTCAACTCACGTGAATGTGTGTTTCACTACCTTGACACACGGGCGGGGGCCCTAGGGTAGTGGTTAGCACCGCTGCCTTTCACGCCAGAGTTCGGGGTCCGGTTCCAGGTCTCGACGATTTGAAAGAAACAAAATTGTTTCTTCCCCATCCACGTGTGAAAGTCAATATTGTGGGGAGCCCCCGTGACCGAGAGGTAGCGTGCTCGGCCTCAGACCGCCAGGGCTCGAATTTCGAATCCTGTGTCTGGAGGACAGTGTCATCTCAATCATCTCACCATCCTTAGGAGGTTCTCCTGGCCCAGTTTAGCCTATATGTGCACAAAGGTGGCCTAAAGCCCGATTCATTTCATTTCATTACCTTGACACACAACTGCCAAGCGGGTGAAAATTATGCCGTTATGTGCAATTTGAATTAAAATATATGCCAGTCTAGCAAATTTATTGTCAACCCTTAGAACACTGAGGTCGACCACAGTAGGTAAACAATCTGTGTTTTTGCTAGCACCTGTATAATCAGTTGTTAAAAGTAAAATATGCAATCAATTTTGAAACACTGATATATGTTGGGATATCAATTTCGCAAATCACACACATTTTCAGTCGCTTCAAGTTGTTGATCACGATAGCGAGACACAACTTCAAGTGACGGAAAATTTAAATTAAATAGCTCAGTGCATTCCCATTCAAATTTTCTTGCAAGAAGGAAAAATAATAACCCTGAAAAGAGTTATAGACATGATTAGAACTATGAGGGTTAACAGGCTCAGCACAAAAATATGTCTTCGCATTTAACCGTAAAAGCGCTGAAATATTTGTATATAATTCAAGAGGTTGTTTTCAATTTGAAATCATCATAACTGTCTTGGTTAGCTGTGTCTCCATCCTTTGAATACCAATGTTATGTGTCTACGCCATTATAAATATTTGACTCTTTTAGTGCTGCAAGGCGTCAGATTCTGAGGTCTAGCGTCTGTCCTCGGAATGAAAGGGTTAAAGTGAATAAATATAAGGATATATCAAAGTACAATATACAAAATAAAGCTGCAGATGTCCTTAACCCTTTCAGTGCGGGGACTGTCTTCATACTTCACAATCTGACGTCTGTAGACATCTTTATATGTCAGAATCTGACGTCTGTAAATGTCAGATTCTGATGTACATGTACAAAGACTGTCCCTAGCACTGAAAGAATTAAAATATGTATAATGGTCCTAGACCCAGAACATAGGTATTCAAATGAAGCGGAAAGAGCTAACTAAGACAATTATGATGATTTCCTATTGAAAAAAAACCTTTGGTTTGCATGGTTTATACAAAAATATGTCAGCACTCTAAGGGTTAATAATATGAATTCTATCATTCCCATTGGAGTGAGTGAGTATTTATTGATGGGACAACAGAGCTGAAAGCATTTTAAACAATAAATGAATAAGATGTTAACATTGTGAGTTTAAAGTGATTCACCATTCACAGAAATTATCACACTGATTTGGTAGTAAACAACATTATCAGACTCATTTTTTGTTTTGTGTTGATTTACAGCAGCAAGTGGTGACTTATTTAAATAATTTCTGATTGATGTATGTTCTAAAACTTGTGTAATATGCTGGTTTATACAACAAGAAATAGGGAACAACATTCCATAAAAAATACATGTTTATGGTTCAAATTGCATCCATAACCCTCTTAACCCTCATCCTACTATGTTAATTTATTTAAATTTTCAGCCACTTGAAGTTGTGTTTCGCTACCGCGACCCACAAGTTCAAGTGGCTGAAAATTACTAATATTTGTTTAATTTGAACACACATATTTTCAAATCTTGATGCTTAGACATACATTTCATTCCCAATAACAGTGATTTAGTCGACTAATATAACAGATTGAAAATGACAATAGTCGTCATCAGCAGGAAACGGGGTTAACCCTTCTCCTGCTCAGTACCGCTCAGAACATCATTATATTGATGGAATAGTATATATAATGCTGTATGGTGTCACAAGGGCTCTTAAAAGGTAAATATACATGTTTCTCGAGGGCTTTACAAAAACCATTGTTGGGGCAGTAGCCCAGGACTTGGCTTGTGTTGTCCTGTAGTTGCCCACCAAAAATGCAAAGTTGTCACGCCATATTGTCAGTCATAGGCGAAACAATTCTAACTCCAAAATGGGAGTATCGATTTTTTTTTTTTTTTAAGTTTCAAACAGTGATGGTAAATCGATACTTCAACATAAAGAAATTACTTTGCACAGAACAAGTCTTGTTCTGTGACGAATTCAACATTTTTATGTTGAAGTATCGATTTATTATCAATGTTTAAAACTTCAAAAGGAACTTACTCAAAACTACTATTTTGGAGTTGGGATTGTTTCGCTTGTGACGATATAGTATTTTAGTCCAAACGATATGTAGAAAATTGTTTTTTGTACATTGTATTTTTTGTGGACTACTAATACACAAGAACTACAAAATTCACAGAGTCATGATTGTTTTCATGAGCTGGGTGGGTGCTATAGTGAAAATGAAATTAGCCACAATCTCTGGTTGTGGCTAAAGGGACATAATTTCACATCTCTGATCTCCGTTTTTGGAGAAAAAGGTCCAAATTAGTTTAGCCACAAGGGAAATCTTTTAGCATTTGGCGAAGTGCCGAGTGGCAGCGCTCACCCAGATGAGGTTTATATACCTGGTCCTTGCCAGTCAGACTTGGTACAGAGCCACAGACAGTAGCACTGGCTCATTTCTATGTTGTCCCGGGCATCGGGCGCCAGGGTTTGTAAAGCCCTGCCCTGCCTGTATGTGATATTACACCTAGCAGTGAAAAAACAGCCATCTGGCTGCTGGGGGTCATTGTGTATGTATGTAACAATGTCTGCAATGCTGGTGACAAAATATGACAGGAATTTCAAAGACACAAATAGAACCAACTGGAATAAAGAATTGTATGAGTCAACAGAACGTCATAAATATTCAAATTGGTTAGTGTTTAAACAATGGTAGGCCTATGTGATAACTGCCACTCACCAGTGAAGTTTACTTCTCAGAAAACTGAGGGTGAACATGTTCCCATGGACATGACGTATACTCATAGTGAAAAAATAAGGTATTTATGAGATTACATTCCTTATAATTGACACCATATACATGATATAGAGAATGCATTTGAATGAAAGAAATTATGAAAGAGAGACATTTGATTAGGAAAGTAAAACATCAAAAATATACACCCAAATAAGAAAATAAGACATTATCTAAAAACAACCGAAATCAGGTGATCTTAAAACAATTTCAAACAGAACACACAAGACATTGGCTAAAAATGTGTAATTTGGGCTCAATAGTGTACCAAATTCGAGGTGATGGGATTTCTACACTGATAGATTTAGAAGCACAGATTACACAAAATTCAAATAATATTTTATTGTGTCTCAATCTATTTGCAAGTATTAGAGCAAAATAAAAAAAATTAAAAAAATAAGTGTGAAGTAAAGTAGACCCACCTTTAGAAAATCAGATTACCAAATAAATGTAAATGTAACAAAAAGTCAGATTTTATTACTATCTAACGACACACTTGACACACTGGGAGAAAATTATTTTAAAATTGTAAAGCAAAAATTCAAGTGTATAAAATGTATAAAAAAATTGCTATCGGTAATCAACTTTATTTCGTTAGCAAATCATGAAATGGCCAGAATTGCAGTGTTACCCAACGTGCAAACTGGACAAATTTTTGTACGTATGACTCAAATTTGGCCAGATTAGTCAATCGCCAGTAGGACTCACTGGCCCTGAACTTGAACCAGTCCTCACATATTTTCATCTGGCCAATGGCAAACATTAATTTCAACCCCTGCATGTCATTGATCAGCATTCATTCAACAAAGGATCGTTATTGTACGAATGAGACAGTATTTCACAACATTTTACTGCTTGGGTTTCTGATTAAAAACCACACTTTTATCAATTCTATGGATGGCAATAGCAAACGTGAACAGTAAAAAACATGCATACTGAAAAGATAATTTACCCGTGTGCTCTGTTAATATGTCTTCTCAGCCAAAGGATCGATGGTGCCTTATGGCTGCAGCCCTCATATTCACAAGGAAAACTCTCATGTGCGTTGTTCATATGATAACTGAGGAATCTTGCGCTTAAAAATGTCGCATTGCATAGTGAGCACTTCTTCACAGAATGGTTCTCTGGAAAAAATGTACATCTACATTACTTCCGCTCATTGACGGTCCACAACATCAAAGTATTAACCCTTTCAGAACGGGGACCATCTTTAGACGTCAGAATATTTATAATGGCTGTAGAACAATCACATAGGTATTCAAATGAGGCGGAAAGAGCCAAGTTAACTAAGACAATTCAAATTAAAAAATAACGTGCAAGCACTAAGAAAATTATGATGATTGAAAAATACTGTGCAAGCACTCAAAACACCCCTCGGCTTTAAGGCATTTAACTAAAATTAAAAACGAATTATTAAAATTTACAAAATCGAGATGGCCACTTTAGCCTCATTTTCGCACATGAAACGGACAATGCCATTAGACTCACAGACCCTGAAAACCTATGAATACCAGGTGTCAAGGCACCATTGTGAATTCGGAAAAAAAAATAGTCGCCAGCTGGCGGCCATTATGATTATCGGTGGAAAACTGAAAATCTTATCATAAAAAATTGCAGAGATCCAAGAATTATTTTTCAAATTATCGTGTTAACAAGGAATTTTAAAATTAGTAAAACCAAGATGGCGACCATAGCCTCGTTTTCGGTCAATCATGAAAAAGGACAATGCTAATAGACTCGCAGACCCCGAAAACCTATATATACTAGGTAACAAATCAATTCTGAAAAAAAAAAAAATCAGCAAAAAAAAATTTTAGTCGCTAGCTGGCGGCCATTTTGATTTAGGTGGAAAGCTGAAAAACTAATCAGGTCATCTCCATTCTCATGGGTAGCTTCACAAAAAAAATTGAAGAGATCCAATAATTATTCTTCGTGAACGAGTTAACAATATCTCTTTGGAATATTTGACTTTGACCTATGACCGTGGGTGAAAAAACATTGCAGGAGGGGTTGAATATTTGTATAAATTATGAATTAAATTTGCTGGACTATGTTGGGGTAGCAGTCAAAGGTGGCGCACGAAGAGGTGAAAACCCTTTGGCCTCGACCATTTATACGAAAGAATTTCAGCATTTTAAGGGTTTAAGTGAACATTACTTAATCATATATAATTTGCAGAGAATATGTTATTCATGGTTAGAGATTTGTGTAGAAAGTGTTTAACTTTTGCTCACTTTGGAACTAAGTGTGAAAAGATTGTGAATTTTCGACCTGCTCTCAGCAATGCGTGATTAAGATCAAGAAATGACATTAGACAGGAATAACACTTTAACCCTTTGACCACTGAAGCCCGTTTTTATGTGCTGAATGCTATGGGATTCAGCACATAAAAACGGGCTTCAGTGGTGAAAGGGTTAAGGGAGACTGTTTCTTCACTGTCACCCAAGCAGAGAGCCATCTGGTGACCAGCAATAAAACAGTCACATTGACCATGATCACATTTCCATTAATGTTATTGCAATGAATTCCATTTATGTTTCCTGCTGTTTGATTTTGAAGGGTAAATCAATGGCATTCATAATAGAACAGCCTATATCATCCTGTACACTAACCCTTAGACTGCTAAGAACGACTAAAGTGGTTTTTAACCCTTTAAGCCCTCACGCTGCATTAAAGCATCATTTTACATCTCTGAAAATGAAATTATTTTTCCAACAACTAGGGGTTTTAGAATGAAAATTTCCATGAAACTGGTTTACCGATACATGGCAATTTTCTTTAATTTTTAAACCACATCAAATCATCTTCATCCACTACAAGTCGAGAATTGCGACAGTAATTCTTGGCTTGTAGTGGATGAAAATGAAAAAGGTTAATTCAGGCTTGAAAGGGTTAATCTGTTTTATTAGCCTTTTATATTGCAGTTAAATGTATTTGGAAATGTGTGTTTATACATCAAGATTTCCAAATGCTTGGTCTCAAATTATACAAATATGTGTAATTTTCACCCACTTGAAGTTGTGGATCGCGGTAGGGGGACACAACTTCAAGTGGGTGAGAAATTAAATTATTTAATTTAGCGCTTCAAGGGTTTCAAATACACTTGTCCTAGGCTTTACTCACACAATGTGTTTCACCCACAAATGGTGTGTCACTTTAGATGATGATAGATTGACATACCGTGTCAAATAGGATACTAACCAATTATTATGTGTTTAATCTTATTAACCGTTAACATGGTTAAGTGAGCGCTGAATTTTTTTTTGTATAAACTGTAGAGACCATGTTTATTCATGGAAGCATCATAAATGTCTTAGTTAGCTCTTTCGCTTCATTTGAATACCTATGCTATGGGTCTACAACCATTTTAAATATTTCACTTTCTCAGATCACGTATCAACTTTAGATGTTCAAATCTGACGTCTAAAATCGAGGGTGGGTACCGATCCGGCGTGCAGTGTACTGCAAGCAATGCACTGTAAGCTGTGGGCACCTTACAGCCTGCTTTGCAGTGGATTGTACAACTGACCAAAGACTAACATCAGGATCCAATTGACTTTCAGCTGTAACCGCATGATTCAACAACACAATCCATGACTATTCAACACTAACAGTCATAGGGACAGGCAGTCAATGACTTTCAGCTGTAGCAGCACACAACCCATAATTTCAAGTGGGTGAAAATCACTCATGTTTGTTTAATGGGAATGAAATAACTGTTTAAACATCGAAATTTGTAAATGTTCGGTCTTAGATTAAACAGATATAAGTAATTTTCAACCACTTGAGGTTGTGGATCGCGGTAGCGAGACACAGCCTCAAGTGGTTGAAAATGTAAATAAATTTACTCAGCAGCATAAGGGTTGATTTGAGGCCACACATTTGCAAATCCTAATAATTAAAGAGACTGGTCTATTAACCCTCACAACGCTGAATTATTTTTGTATAAACCATGGAGAACGAAGGGTTCTATCAATTTAAAATCATCATAAATGTCTTAGTTAGCTCTTTTCGCCTCATTTGAATACCTGTTATGGGTCTACGGCCATCAGAAATATTTCAATTCTTTCAGTGCTGGGACTGTCTTTATACGTCGGAATCTGTGCTTACAAACGGCAGATGCTGACGTATAAAGACGTTCCCCGCGCTGTGAGGGTTAAAAACGACCATAGCTTAAATAATAGACATGCGTATGGGACACAGGCTGAAGCTAGTGTATATACTTGCTGTAAAAAATTTGCACAGCTCTACTTGTGAACTTAGAAGTCAAAAGTATCCCTTAGTTTGAGGGAGCTATGTTGGACACAATGATATTTGCACAGACCTGCAGAGAAATAGACAAACATGGGTTTCAAAACATACCATAAATCAAAACTAAAAGTAAAGTTTTTGTGTAATAAAAAAACTAGAGATGTCTCCCCTCCAGCAGCTTAAAAGTTCATAGCTAATACCCAGCAAACACGGGTCATTCAACCAATGCCGTTTCATTGTTAGGCCAGCGTTGCAGACGATGGGCCAACATTGAAACAGCATTGTGTGAATACCCTGTGCTTGCTGGATAGCTAAGCGGACCCGTATCATGCAGCGGCCAAGTGCCTACCACACTATGCCCAGCAAACACGACATGTCAACCCAAAGCCAGCTCAACGCTGGTCCACCGTCGCCGAGTCACTGACCAGTGCTGGGCAGTATCCATTCAGCCCTAGTCAGTACTTTATGCTGGCTTCACCAACATGATACTTTGAGCCAAAGCTGGGTTAATGTTGACCCACCATCTGTGATGCTGGCCCACATTCAGCGTGGCGCCAAACACGACACGGTAACCCAATACTGGGTTATTGTTGGGTCGGCGTCATAGACGGTGGGCCAACATTAGCCCAACATTGGGTCAAGGTCTCTTGTTTGACCGCCTGCACGATAGAAAGTGCTGGAGAGAAATAAAAGGGAGACAGACACAGACAGACTGAGCGGACAGAGGTAAACCAATATGTCCCCACCTGTGTGTACAGAGGAAAGACATAATTATGTTGATTTGAACTGCTCATTATTTAATTGCTTTTGTTACATCATTTATTTATATAAAGACAACCCTCACCAACGATGGACAAAAAACCCACTACATAATTCATACTTCTGGCCGTTCTGGGCACACTCTAGCTGAACATTTATATTTTATATATATATATATCATAATCATACTTTTGTGTGATTTCTCATGCCTCTGACAATATTTGATTGTTTTGAATCTTGATGAGCACTTTTGACAACTGTACGGTCGGACCTCTGGAAGTAAAAACAAAGTACAAAATAATGATTATCTGCAGAATACTTCAAACAAATGAGGGAATAAAAATATAAATCTAATTTGTATAATGATCATAATCTAAGTCTATTATAATTATGTAAGCATCTTGTACAAAAGTAAAATCTTTAAAAAACATAAAATATTTGTATAACAAACACTGAAAAATTTCATAAAAAGTATTACCCGTTAACCATTGAAGATCTACATTATAAGTTATAGATTTAAATGTAATTTGGAGGGTTAACCGTTGTGTTGCTGAATTGTTTGCTTCTATTTTTCATTAATTTTAAGCTGAGATTGCTGACGCGAATTCCAGCTTGAAGTGACGAAAAATATGTACATATTTATAAAAAATAGTTATCTGAAAAGTTAAATTATTTGATTAACAGAGCATCTATCACAAACTATTTTGTGGATTTTAGTTGTATTTTATTTGGTTTTTAACTTTCTTAACCTTTTCAGTGCGGGGACCGTCTTTAAAGGTCAGAATCTGACATCCACAGACGTCAGATTCTGACGTATATAGACGATCCCCGCACTGAAAGAACTAACATATTTCTAATGGTCGTAGACCTATAACATAGGTATTCAAATGAATTAATAAATGGCCAACTAAGACATCTATGATGATTTCAAATTGAAAAAACCCTTTGATCTCCATTGTTCATACAAAATATTTTAGCACTGTAAGGGTTAAAACAGTATATATACGGTTCCAGTAGCACAAGGGTTAACACTTACGTGAAAGCGAAAACTATAGTAGATTTGCTAACCTGTATCACATAATGTATTGTTTTTTAGATTTAGCTGAGATTTCGCCTTTCTTTTGTGCCTATGCTCATCCAATCCATGTTTTATCATCTCATTAGAGGAGTCACAGTAGAAGTCACATATTTTACACAAATAGCCCCCTGAAGACAAACTCTCAACTTGGTTTTCATTAAGATTACATGTTCCTTCCACTCCATTTTCATCAATTTTCTTTGGATCTGACTCCCAACCTTCGCCTTCACTATTTAAGAAGGTATTGTTGACAATGTTTTCTTTATTTATCTTTACTGGTTTGCTTTTCTTCTTATATCTACCAGTCTTTGTCTTTTTATATTTGTATTTATGTTTTTTGTGAATTTTCTGTACTGGTCCTGATTTGGCTTTAGAAACATTTTTTTGTAATTGAGATGACTTCTTACCGGTCAACGGTTGATTATTATCACCAGCCTCGTCGCATACTGGATTAGAAATGTCTTTGTCATTATTCATCGACTGCTCAGATTTGGATGTAGCCTTTACACCATGCTTTGGCATCTTCTTTTCTTTTTTCTTCAGTCCAGTGACTTTTCTTTTTTTATTTGCGGCAGTTGTTTTGTTATTATCATAACACTTTCTCTTTGTCAATGTTCTATTGACATCTCGTTTCTTTCCATTCTTGGCCACTTCTTCGGCTTCACTGGTGTCTGAATTTGTATCAGTGACCTCAGAAAATTTGTAATATTTAAGCCATTTCATGAGGACGGCCGCAGGACTATTCTCCTTCACTTGTCCAGTTTGCTGCCCATCAGTTATTGTCTCTGTTGTTCGATCAGCATCTCCATGGAGTGGTATATTTTCTTTTTCATCACTGTCTCTATTAATACTGACACACAGACTATTTTGCATTATCACCTCTATTCCTAGTTGTTCAGCTTCTGCCTCCACACCCGTCAAGAATTCAGCCTCACCTGTATACATAAAGTCCACCAGCTGTAGCATCTGTTTGGCCGTGATTCCCAGGTCATCTAACAGTATAGTCTGTGGAGGATTGCTGGGCGAGATGAACGTCGAGTAGAAATAGCGACTGTGAGCAGCCAGTACAAGGCGGTGAGCCTTTATCATATGACCCGAGCAAATCAACGTCACATCCGTCAGAAAACCAGCATCTCTCAGTGACTGCACCGCATGCAGCAACTGAGATGCGTGTGCCGTTCTAATTGACATCTGGAATCTGTAAATGAAACAACATGAAGAATAGTTTATGAGAATGGTAGTGCGAACAGTGTTCAATACAGACATAAATTTTAAGGAGACTTTTGTCAAGAGTACTTGAACTAGCTTGGTTTTCCAGACATTATATATCAATATTGGCCGCAAGTGAACTATTCGATTTTGAGCAAGCTGAAATTCTTCAGGGCAAATTTGGTTTTATACTAATGGTCTAGTTACCTGGCAGTTTGCCAGATATCAGGCATATTAAATCAATTATGGCCAATACATTTGTACTTGAATAATCAGACATTTTGAATTTGACAAGTTGAAATTTTTCAGGGCATATCCCTCCCTGAAACTGCACATTTTGTTTTATATACCAACAAAATTCAAAAAAATATTTTAGCCCAGAGATGTAGGACAAAAGTAGTTCAAAGGTCATAACTCCCAAAAAGCACATCCACAACCCCTGAGAGACTTGTGTGTGCAATATCAAGAAAATCCACCCAGGGGTTTCCAAGATATGCTACGGTAACAAAAATGGGACAGACAGACAAACGGAAGGACATCCAAGGCGACAGCATAACTTCTGCCCCAACTTTAAAAAGAATAAAGACGGCCACCATCTCCCAGATATTTCCCTTATTTTTCTAAAAAAATTGAAGCAGTCTGGAAATTATTACAGTATCCAAGATGTTGAAGTAAATTATGCATGCGCATTAGATTAAGGCAGCGCATTAGAAAAAAACCCATGTGTTTTAATCAGCCTAGCACGTGCATTAGCTGTTTGCCAATTTCTGAAAAAAACATGTCAATTTCAGGAGACAAAAAAACATTGCTCCAGCTATGTTTTTATTTTGTTAGTTTTGTTGCTCGCATTAACTTTTTCAAAAATTAGTCCGAAAGATTTTTTTTTTCGAAGCCTGCATTAACTCTTTCGAAAATAAAAGTGTTTTCTTTTGTTTGTTTTTTTACCAAGTGCCTTCATTAGACTTTTTGATTTTTTCCCCATCTAAAACAGAGAATAACAAGACTACATAAGTCTAGGCGCTGCCGCTCCGAATTAGAATTTGATTGAAGCGATTTTGTGTGGTGTTAATAATAGGCTAGGTCAAAAATCAAGACGCAAGACAACTAGGTCTAAGAGGCTTAGTCTAAGAGTAAGATATTAACTAGACAGTCAGTCAGAGATTGCAAACCTCCATTGAAATTAATTATCTTAATCAGTATCCCAGTAATGGTCCATCACGGTTTACCCGATGTCAGGCCTATTGAGGTAAATAATGGCTGATTGACGGCCATTTTGAATTCGATTTAGTTAAAACATTTCAGGGTGCATCCTCCCCCACAACCTCACATTTTGTTTTATTGTAATGATCTAGCCATCTAACACAGTTTGCCAAATATTGGGCATGTGAAAGTAAATAGTGACTGATAGGCGGCCATTTGAATCTAGTTTAAAAATTTCAGGGTGCATCCTCCCCTGAAACTTCACATTTTGTTTTATAGTAATGGTGCAGCCATCTAACACAGTTTGCAAAAATATTAGGCAATGAAAGTAAATAATAGCCGATAGAAAGCCATTTTAAATTTGATCATGTCAAAAATTGTCAGGGTTTTATAGTAATGGTCTAGCCATCTGGAACGGCTTACCAAATATCGGCCATGTGAAAGAGAATGATGGCCGATAGGCGGCCATTTTAAATTTGATCACGTCGAAATTTTTCATAATGCATCCTCTCATGAAATGTCACATTTTGTTTTATAGTGATGGTCTAGCTGTGTAAAAATTGTGACAATTGCGATGATTACCAAAAAACTCGGATGCCAAGAAATTGAGATGAGTATTTCAAGTGCCTATGAAAACTTGGGCAATTTCAGCAGGCCTAAACTTTTGGTCGTATTGGAACTATATGTAGAGTGGGTTCGGTTATTTCCAAACGGGGGGGGGGGGCGTAGGGGTTGTATTTCATTTCATCCCCTTGCTGGCTGGACATGAAGAAATTGTGCCCGTTGTGATTGACTGTTCTGTCACGCACTGTTATTATGGACCAATTTCAAGCCCATGTATTTTGCTAATTCAAAAAGTCACTTTCAAAATGTCGTAAAGTAGACATGTCTTTAAAAAATAAGGTAATTACACGTAACATGATGGTATGTTTATATGTATTACTATGGTATGTTTATATGTATTACTAATCCTGGATTTATTATTTATATGGGCAAATGTCCCTTGCAAAGCACCTAGATATAAAAACATCAAAAAACATTTTTTGGTCATCATGGTCATGATAGCCTCATCATTTGGGACGTGTTCGGAAATAGACTCATCAATTATTTTGGCTTCGTCTAATTACGAACACTAGGCCCATACACCGCAGTTTCACAGTGAACGAGTCATTGCAAAAGGAAATACACCAATGGAGCAATTTGTAGGCCTGCACACGGTTATGAAGCTACTATGTGGGTTTGAGAGGGAATGTGACGGGAAGAATGAAAAAAAATCTCAGATTTCAGCAGATTCGGGTAATCTCGAACAGTGGCATTTTCAAATATATTTTTATGAACGAGCTGCATTGGGCATTAATTCTATTTGTATCATATTTGGGTATACTGTGCATGTTTCTGCTTCTAAACTGGTTATTTTCTAGATTAAACAAGAGGACTGAAGTCCTATATCATCCCCAGCCATAAATTAGGTTAGACTTTTTGCGGTCACAAATATTTGAAAAGTCGATTTGTGGTGGCCATTTTAAATTTCAGTAAAATCACATGCACATTTTCAGATGGTGTGTAATGTGATTGTACAATGTGAATTATTAGTGATTTCAATTTTTCAGTTTTTGCGCCCACAAAAAAATATGAAGTTTATCCATGGCGGCCCTTTTGAATTTCACTTAAACCTTAAAAAAATCACTTGCACATCTCCATATCGTGGGGAATGTGATAGTAAAATTTGTATATTTTCCTTACTTAAATTTTGGAGTTTTTGCGCCCACAAAAAAAATTTGGAGTTGACCTATAGCGGCCATTTTGAATATTAGTAGCATCTTTAAAAAACCACTTGCACATCCCCATGTTGCTAGGAATGTGATGTTAAAATTTGAAAAAAATTGACCAGACAAATTTTTTCCCCTTAAAAAATTGAAGTTTATCTGTGGCGGCCATTTGGAATTTCAGTGAAACCTTAAAAAAGTCACCTGCACATCTCCATTTTGTGGGGAATGTGATAGTAAAATTTGAATAATTTCTGACTAAATTTTAGAGTTGACCTCTGGCGGCCATTTTGAATTTTGATAGCATCTCTAAAAAATCACTTGCACATCCCCATGTTGCTTGGAATGTCATGTTAAAATTTCAGACCAGCAGTTTTTGAGTTTTTGCGCCCACAAGAAAACGTGACGGCGGACGCCGGACAGAATACTGGCGCGACTAAAATCCCCCTTCCCCTACGGGCGGGAGATAAAAATGGGTGGGTGTTCGATTATACCCTACTTGGTGTTTGACATTACCCCCTCTATTTCGAGTATACCCGCCGTTACCTTGGGTACTACAACTTCCTGTACAGCTTTCAGATTCATGAATGACCATGCACGTGGTATTACGTCATGAATCATAGTTTTATTCATCAACTGATGTCACGTGGGGTGCTGATAGACGAATAAGTACACCAGAAATCAAGTGCACAGGCTTAGGTGTTCGGAAATACCCGAACCCGCTCTACATTTGAAAATGGAGGTCACTGTGTCAGAGCCTTGCGATGTCATCAGGGTAGCTATCTAGCATGCACGCTTCACACAATATCACATTTTGTTTTATAGTAAATTAATGGTCTAGCCATCTAGCACGGCTTACTAAAAATCAGCCATGTGAAAATAAATAATGGCCGATAGGCCGCCATTTTGAATTTGATAGTCAAAATTTTTCAAGATGCATACTTTCCTGAAATCTCGCATTTTATTTCATAGTGATGGTCAAGCTATCTATCACGTTTTACACGATATTAGGCTTGTCAAGGTAAATAATGGCTTATTGTCAGCCATTTTAAAATCGATAGACTATAAAATTTCCAGGCTGCATCCTCCCTCGAAACCTCACATTTGTTTCATAGTAATGGTCCAGCCATCTAGCACAGTTTAGCAAATATCGGCCATGTGAAAGTAAATAATGGCCGATAGGTGGCCATTTTGAATTTGATCGAGTCTAAATTTTTCAAGATGCATCCTCTCCTGAAATGTCACATTTTATTTCATAGTAGCTGTCTAGCTATCTAGCACGATTTACCCGATATCAGGCCTGTCGAAGTAGACAATGGCCGATTGTCGGCCATTTTAAATTTGATAGTTACAAATTTGCAGGTTGCATGCTCCCCCGAAACCTTACATTTTGTTTTATAGTAATGGTCCAGCCATCTAGCACGGCTTACAAAATATAGGCTATGTGAAAGTAAAAATGGCCGATTGACGGCCATTTTGAATTTGATCAGGTCAAAATTTTTCAAGACACATCCTCTCCTGAATTGTCACATTTTGTTATATAGTAATGCTCCAGCTATCTAGCACACTTTACCTGATCAATCAGGACTATCGAGGTAGAAGAAAGAAGAAGAAAAATTGTGCTGGATTTTCATCCATACGGCTAAGAAACTTTCATATTTACCCTCGGTGCGCCCCATGAGGAAGGGTAGGGCCGGCAAACAAAACTTCACCCAGTAGTTTTTCTCAGCTGCTTCAAAAAGTGTCTGGGTGATGTTTTGGATTTTGTATCCCTTTAGCAATTTGCAACATTGAGGTGACATCTTTAGGAAGTTTTTATAATTCAGCTCAGATTTTGATCTAGCACAGCATTTTTCTTGCTCAGTGAAAACTGTGGAATATGGTCAAATATTTCTTTTAGCATGTCAGCAGTTACGAAAAAAGGCTCAGCATAAATTTATTGGACAATTTTAAAATCTATGGAATGTAGCTATCCTATTTACAGGATAATCAAGTGTGTGGCCTGGGCCATCTTTTTTAAGCATGATTTATTAAAGCTTAGGCAATCCTAATTTGGATGGCCCCAGGCCATGCACTTTGGAATTAATGGCGTATTAAAATATCGATTCGAAAGTAGACTAGTTTATGAGGTAGCAGGTCACTTTGTACCATGTCCGCTTCGTAACCTACCACTTCATACCACAAAAAATAACATACCACTTTGTACCACCTCTACCTACCACTTCGTATCTACCACTTTAAAATGTTTTATGTCGCGAGATGGGGGTCTATTAGAAATCTTATAATAATAACAGTAGATATATAATATCAATAATAATATTAAATATATTTTTGTAAACTCTGGCAGTAAATTCACACTAGTCATACCTACATTTTATAGTTATCAATTCATGGGAACATAAATTTTAATGACCTGTGACGTATTAAAACTTAAGACATTTTTTTAATAAATTATCAAGTGTGATAAATCGTTGGAATCGCTTACTTTATTACAATAACTTTGTTACAAAAACTTTCTTACAAAAACGTTGTATTATATCTTTTTACTGTGTTGGAATTACCAGTATTAGAGCAGCATTGAATTCACGGCAATTCATGTAAAACTTGAGTATTCAATTGACGCTAACGCTAATTTAAACCACTTGTGATTTATTCTAACTTTGTCAGTTTACAATTGATTATCAAATGTTACACATTGATGGAATCGCTTACATTCTTACAATATATCGTTGTTTTTAGAAATTTTTTTTTACAAATTTTAGCCCTACATTGCCATGAAATGGCGACTTACCGGAGGTCAAGGTCAGACAAATGTGCCGGGTATTTAGTCATAGTAGGTCAATGTTTATTTTTCAATTATTTAAATGAAACAACAACAAACAATAAGTTTTAAGACTGGTAATATTTACCAATTTATTACTGCAACGGTACGGTACATGATATTTCTCATGGGAATATTTCTCATATTTACAGGGTTGGTCCATAAACAGAGGCCCATTTAGACAGAAGTTGAGCAGTCATAAGTTCGTTGGGGTTAAACTTTCCCACATGGTGAATAGGAGAGCTTGCTGCGTCCTGTAATGTCTACAATGGTAGAGCGACAGTTTGCCCTCCCTAGCAAGCTTCATCTGGATCAACACCAGCTTGGCATTTCTATATGCAGCAGTGGCACCAACACATACAGATGGACCTGACCGCCGACAGCTCTTTTGTTCAGACGACGGTGCCATCCCTTCACGTCGTTGTTGGTGCGCACAGCCTGCATAAACACGCTTCAGCTGCTGGGAGGCCAGGTAGTGCTTCTGATCCAGTTGACATCAATGTAGGCAACCAGGTCTTGAATCGCTTGCGACGAAGTTTCTGCCTTTGTCTCCAATGCTGTGAATGCAGCTTATGATGCGCTCGTGGGGGAGGAAGGGGAGTGCAAGGAGCTTCCTCATGAATCGATAGCCGTCATTCTTGCTGGTATAAGCGACCTGTAAGCACAAAAATAAACAAGGTTAAAACATGTTATTTTCAATATACTGTAGATCTGGTAATTTTTGGCGTGTTCCAATTTTTGCGAATTTCTGATTTTGAGACCTTTTCCGAAGTTTAGAATTCGCAAATTTTCATTTTTCTTCAGTAGCGCTATAATATAATAATCATTTTCGCGAGATTCTTGAATTCGCGAATTTGTCCTCCTCGCGAAATTCACAAAAAGTAAAACCTCGCGAATATTACCAGATTCACAGTAGCTGATAAAATGTATTTCAACTTAGATAAATTATACGTTATAGGCCTACTATATTTTTTCTACTAAACTGTAAGCCTAGTTCCTGTATCTTCCTCCACACAGCTTGCCCCCAGTGGAAGGCACAAGCTCTGAGGAGCACTTGGGGCAGCCGACTCCTCACTGCTCCCCAGACGCCACTCTCAAAGTCGGCAACGACCTCTTTTACGGCAGGTGGGGCTGGCAGACATCTGATGCGTTTCTTTAGCACCTGAAAGCATAGATATGTAGTATGAAAAAAATTCAATTTCATTCATTCATTCATTCATGTTCATAAAATAAAATTTTGAAAGATTAAGTAATAATAAAGGATAATTAAGCAAAGTGATGTCAAACTTACCTTCTTAATCTTTTTTCCTCCTCCTTGACATGAGACAGAAGGCCAGAGGTACTTGCTTCATTTTGTCGTCTTTTTTTCAAAAAACCGTGGATGCTGAGTTGCTGGGTGAAAGGCTTCCTCACTACCTTGAATGTGCCGTCCACGTGCCATGATTTCACTTTTGCCAGATATTCAAGTTGCCGTTCAGTGACGAACAACAAATGACGCTGGTCGTCCACATGAATATCGCTGCAGAGGAAATCATCTGGATGGAGTTCATCCTAGAGCTGCAATATAAACAAAAGAAAATATTAATTACATTTCATATATAAGTAAATGAATTAAATAATACTAATAAATAATACTATGATTAATTAAACAATTTAAGAAATAGAATATTGGTCTTGAAAGGGTTAATGATACCCACCTCATAAAAGTTCAGATCAAATGGTTCCGCGGGTCGCATTCCTTGTCAGAGTCTGTTTGCACTGCGAACCAGGTTTGCAGGTACAGGCCGGCTGGCAGCTGGCAAATCGTTGTCGAAGTCTAGCAAAGCATCTTCGACAAGAAGTGCAACAACCTTAAATATGTCCGTTCTCGCTACGTCTTTGATCAGGAAACAGAAACAAAATGTAGAGATATGTAGAGACTGACTTACACATATATACCAGGAGCTATGAATATTCAATTTTATAACCTGCAATTGTTTACTATGAAATCAATCAAAAAGCATCACATTACTAAACCCTAATAAACACCAACCTTTGCCGTTATCTGCAGCTTGGTGGCGACGCCTGGTTCAGCTGTATGTGTGTGTCCCATCCTGCCTTCAACAAACTCTTCCCCCCTCTGGCGCACAGTTGCTGGACAACTGGATATCTTGTTTCTCACACTACACCACCAGTTTACAGAAGCTCCACTCTTTCTCTGAAACACAAAACGGTTATAATAATTGTATATATGCCTACTTTGACAGACAGACATATATTTTATTGACAGAAAAAAAGTCATTACAGATTTATTTGTTATAAAAATGAAAGAGATATATGTACATGTATATACAAGATTGGTAATTTGCTAAAATCATATGACAAGATACATGGTATGACAAAGATAGCTAAAATCATGTTAAGTTACTATTATTTTGTAACAAAATGTGTAATATTTAAAATAGTATAATACTAAACAACTAACAGTATAATGGGTTGCGGTTTATCATTCTTATTCCCACCTTAACTGTATATTAGTAGCCCTGGTTGTCTATCAACTTATCTTTGCCGCGCCTTGTAGCACCTTCCAGCACTGTGTAGTCTATCTGGAATTCTGCTGTTGACACTTCCGCAGGCAGAGTCACATCAAAAGAACTGTAACAGTAATGTATAATAACATTATAAATGTTACATGTGATATATATAATGTTGCAATGTTGTCAATTTTTTTTTTTTTTATATAAATTAGGCTCTGAACAATTAAAAGAAACAATTTCACTCACTCTTTCATAGCTACCCATATTGTCTTCCATCAGGTCCACAAAGTTGGTACGTCCCGTGTGTTGATGGACTGTGCAACCCGACACACATAAATAGTACTTAGTAAATGAATGACATACCTCAGATATTTACTCCACAGATTTTATGGCCATGGCAATGTCTGCAGCACCATCGCAGTCGCAACAGCGCCAATCCAATAATGTCTCGAGACCGCTGTTCAGTCTCCGGTAGAATGGTCTGGTGATACCTGACAATAGTAAAGGTAAAGTTAGAGTTTGAAAAGTAGTTTTGGTAGATATTTTAAAATACATTGAAACTAAAAAATAGATAGTGTATATGACTAATACTAAGGATATGTACTGACCTGTATTGCTGCTATCTAGAACAGCCGTCACACTCTAATGCCTCATGATTGCTTTTTACGACTCTTGTACAAACGACACAAGCTGCTTGCACTACTCTCCCAAATTCCATGTTGACATACGACAGTATTCCGTAATGAATGATGTCATATGAAATTGTGTCACGTTTTATACACATTTTACCTCGGAGAAGGGGGAGTAGTACCCTGGAGCTGATGCCACAAGCTGAGTTGTGAAGGGAGTAACACTGATAATAGCCCTGCCATGTAAAGCCGCTTACAACTCTCTTATTAGAGAATTTCACTTCAGAATCTTGTAGTTAGATCCCTTCCGATGAAAAATGACCAGGGTAGACATCTCAAACCGGGGCTAGAAGTCACCACAAGCAATTTTCAAAATGGCCGCCAGAGCCCATAGTAAGAATACAATTATTATTATGTCTTGAACCAGTTATCATATCCAGACGACCAATATATCCAGTACTATGTTTTTATTATCAAAAAATCGATTGGACAAGGTTTTGTAACAATCAGAGAAAAAAATTAACTTTTTTAATAAAGAATAAATAATATTTGACCTGCAGTATGCCCAAGTATAGAATGATAGACTGCATAACATCCAGTAAGCACATTTAGACCAGGATCTGCCCTACAGGCCCATAAAAGTGTTCGAGTGTAGAGAGTTTCTCGTTTGATTCATGATGCACTCACACTGGACATTATTTCAATTATTTCAGGAGGTGATTTTGCAAAATAGGTGGTATAACGCCGCTAGAGCATAAAATCCAAAATAGCCACCAACAACCTTATTAATATCAATAATATTGACATACTTCTGCAATAAGCTCTTTTACCATGTTTATTACATTGTGTTTTTCATGTTAATATATAGTGGAATAAGAAATCGACATTAATCAGATCTCCATCAATCATATCGAAGTTTTGAACGGATTGATTTGAAACATATAAAGTAGGCCCTATATCCACTATTATCTTAGGTGAGCTTTACATACCTCACATGCTACAATGAGTTTCTCTTTTGATTATTTATGTACTCATAGACATAGACATTTCAAGAGGTTATTAATTGTTCAAAATCTGCCTAAAACCGCTCAAGCTGATTGGTCTGTGGCGTTGGGTTGTTGGAGCACAAAAAACAATATGGCCGCCATCAGTCATAGTGCACATTTACCTTAGATATGCGTAACTCTAATATTATGATTTTCTCTTGCCAAGTGAATATCTCAGCTGGAGTACATTTTAGATCTTCTTTCTATCAAAAGATGTCGGTTTTTGATGTCTGAAAATGTGCCAATTAGGATCTTATATGCTAGGTTTTCTTCATACATTTTTATGGAGAAATATTCAGTGTCTGATTCTTTGATTGCGTGACTGGAGTATCTGAAATTTGTGACTAGTTAGTGGTTATATTACTAAATCATATGCCCATTTTCTTTATAATTTGTGTAGTGTGACATTGAATAAGAAACTAATATAAGAAGATGCTATATGTCTTCCAGAACTATTGTTTGTAATATAAATGCACTTATTACACATAAATATGTATTATCTTTTATATTATTTGATTGTTTATCTGTTTCATGTTTATGGGTTAACAAACCACATTTTTGGATCAAATAATCGGTAATTAAATTTCAAGTGGGTTATGTATAAACGGTCTGTATATTTCTACAGAGGTGGTATAATTATAATATAATGATTTGTCAATAAATTATCATTAAGCAGTCAGTGTATATTTATCTTATAAAGATGCGGATACATGCATGATCAATTATGAAGAAAAAAATGGTTCTGTGAGCTTAGGCTCTAGGATAAATTTTGTGATGGTACAAAATGAAAATAAACTTGGAATAATCTAAAATACCAATGATACAAAATTTATGTATCAAATACAGATAAAGAAGATGGTGATTTTGTATTATAAAGAATATAAACAGATATATTCCCTTCACAAAGTCGCAAATAGTGCTAGTTTATGGGTTACTGGGTTAGGATAGAATTATAAATATGCTGATATTGATAATTTATATTAAACCGATGATGTTGACAATAGACATTCAGCAGTGTTCTACCATGTACTTTGTCTCATGAAGTGGCAATCATACTTCAATGATATCCACCACTCTGATGGTTTCTCTTATGCGTGTTGGATCATTCACTGTCACTACATTTCTAGTGACATACCAGTACATTGTAAACATGTTTAGAAGCAGCTTAAAAGACGTTGCAACTGCGAATCATTGTCAAACAATGAGGTATGGGACTTTCTGAGATTCTTTCACACGACCTCTTGCAGTCTTCTCCAATTTACCTGCCAAAGCAGACAAATCTAGGCTGTTGGCAGAGATAGAACTGCATCTTATTCAAATTAGTTGGTTATCGGTAAATAATTAAAAAAACGAACTTTATGTCAAAACTAAGACAAGTAATTATCTAACCACAGTACAATTTGTGGCCTGACTCGCCAAGTAATTGCCTCAGCCAAACACGCTTGTGAAAATGAGTTGTTGCATAACATACTTGAGTCTGAGATGTCACTGAAGGAGGGTAACGAGTTACGGGGATCGGGGCTTCCCATGCCATTTTGATACAGAAATGCTACCACATAATACATTTCTCCTGAAACCAAATGAGTGTTCGCACATGTTTCATGATAGTGACTGTGAACCATCCCAAACCGTTGAATAACTGTGATATATTAAGATAAACTACACTGCAATAATTTAAGATAGATTTATTTGAAAAGTGAACAGTCGTCAAAAAAATTAGTGCCAAATTTATTAACAATTTTGAAAAGTGAACAGTAGTCAAAAACATTACTAGACAGTAGGCCTAACTGCCAAATTTATCAACCGGTACTAGGCCTAATTGAGTGACTATCATCATCAAATCCCAAACTTGTCGAGATGATGATTTTGTGGGAGAGAGGATGATGTAATTTTTTTATTAATTTAGTTTTAATTATATATATAAACTGTTTGGCAAAAAACTAACACTTCTTCAGCATACTCTGCTTTAGATTTAGCAGTGAAGCATAGGGCATATAGATAAAAGGCTAGGTCCCCTAGGCTATAGGCCTAGTTTACGCCTATAGAGGACTATAGACTAATCCAGTGTCCATGCAGATATTGATTTCATGGGGGAGGGGGTGGGGTGAAGTAATAATTATCTTTACCGGTTGTCTGGAAGGATCAATATATTTGTAAAATATAGAGTTGGTGTGGTATTCAGGATTCCCCACAGAAAAAAAATCATCCGGTCGTTATCTTAAAAATCTCAACTAATAGCGCGCGCGAGCAGCATAATAAAATATTTCTTGTTGCACGCGCGCGCGCGATGAAAAATATCAAAGTTTTTTTCTCATTCGTGTTGTTTGCCTGACGGTCTGTGTGCCGTCACCATACTCCAGCATACCCAAGTTATGTAATTTTGATTGAATTTGAGTGGAATAATCTAAAAGTGTCTGAAGTTGATAATTTGCAAAATAGAACGTTCCTAGAAGCGTCTCATCCTAATTTGTGAAATTAAGAAAGTTTGCTTGTTCTGAATTGTCTGTCTGTTATTTTGTCTTGTTGATTTGATGGTTTGTGAGTTGTGTATTTGAGTGTAGGCCTATGCATGTTTTCTTGGTGTTTTATGCGTTTTTGTTTATTGGTGAGAGTTTTTATTCTGTTATTTATAAGTGTTGTTGTGTATGCCTGACAAGATTTGTGAGTTAGTATCATTCACTCACCAACGCTGTGACACTTTAGTGAGTGACAACAAACGTGTCGTGGTGACTGGCAACGCTAGAAGTAGTGTTGGCCCGTCAACGCTGTTATCACACTCTCGAGTACTGCCAGCTCCGCCAGCGCCGCGTCAATGCCGGCTCAGCGCTGTTAGCGCTGGACTGACATTGGCACAGCGGTGGCCACACTGTGACAGCACTTTCTACACTTGCTGTCAGCGCTGCTTCTGCCAGGCGTATGCCTACATCTATGTTATGTAACATAACTTACAGCACATACATGACGGGTGGCCCAGAGAAGGGGGGTTATGGGGGGGTTACACCTATCTTGTGTGTACATTTTTGTGTTCACTGTACATTAGCAATATATACGCGCACACCAGTCTTAATACACGGACACGCTGATAGCTAAACCAACACAGTATGACACTGGCGACCAGAATATTGGCTAATCTACCAAATGAATAACAGCCGGATGTGACCTATTACATGCTGGTCGGCATAAAATTCATCCGGACGGCATGCCGGCATTTCCGGCACTGTGGGGAACCCTGGGTATTTCTGTATACATACCAGGCAGACAGTCTAAGGCGACTAAGCAGACGATTTTATAGGCTGGACCTAGGCTATATTCTAAATGCTTATCGTCCCTTCAATTCAATAACCTGCTCAAACAGGATATTCAGGCAGAAAACATGCTTCAATGCAATATTATAGCATTCAAATGCGTTCAGCATCTTATTTACTAAATTATGTCTCATTGTCAACAATAACTTATAAGGAAACGAATGCCTTCGACAGTGTTATATCATATCAAACCGAAGTGTTAATGAACGGATAGAGAAGGCTCAGGCTATTGGGCCTGTTTTTAACTGATGAAGAACTTTACGTGAAGCAGCTAACTGCTGTTTGCTAAGAACGTGCCTATCTAACTGGGCCGGTTCTTAACAACGTGCCTATTCAATTGGGCTGGTTCTTAACATCCAACTGGGCTGGTTCTTAACACCGTGCCTATCCAACTGGGCTGGTTCCTAACAACGTGCCTATCCAACTGGGCTGGCTCTTAACAAAGTGCCTATCCAACTGGGCCGGTTCTTAGCAACGGTATCTAACTGGGCCGGTTCTTAACACACTTGGCACCATAATTTGTATGGTCGTACTAAACGTTATCTAAGAACAAGCCTATCCAACTGGGCCGGTTCTTAAATTGACCTCACACTTTTGCAATGGTGATAGCAATGGGCAGGTTATTGAACTGAGGGGACATTGTAATGTAGCATTTCTTCAGATAGTGAAGCACCGGATAAATCTGGGTACAGGGCTCCCACGGCCTGGCAAGTGCTTGTTACCCCCGGTTGAGCCAAGAATCCGTATAGCACCAGACAAATCCGGGTGCAGAGCTCCTACGGCCTGGTGAAATTTTAATGTCGCTTGAACTGAATTTGCCGAATTTGTGAAATTATTTTGGTCCTTGTGGTTGAAAAAAAGAATTTTTTTTTTCAGGTGTAAGAATTCAGCTTTAGCTTTAACGGCCTCTTATCTGTGCTTGTGTTACCCCCAGTTAGACCAATAGCCTGTAGATCCTATAACACCGGATCGATGTGATGCATTCATATCGCTTGAGCTTTATTATTGTAATTGAAAAGAATCTTATTAATTTTGTCAGTTTCTTCTGTTTACTTTGGCATACTTAGAATTTGTTTTCCATTTTTCTTGGGCAATATATTCATAGTTGCGCATTATTTCTTCAGATATCAATTGGAGCACGGGATAAATCTGGGTACAGGACTCCCACGGCCTGGCGAGTGCTTGTTACCCCCAGTTAAACCAAGAGTCCGTATAGCACCAGACAAATCCGGGTGCAGGGCTCCTTCAGCCTGGCGAGATATTCATGTCGCTTGAACTGTTTGCTGAATTTGTAATATTTTTTGGTTCTTGTTGCTGAAAAGAATATTTATTAGAATGGAATAGAATCTTATCGAATCACTGCGAGCTAATTCCACAGCTGTCTGTGGTGATCTGTTCCGCAGGGCTACAGCGACTCCAAGCCTTCATGGGCCTGGAGAAGCGAGCATCCACCTATTTTCCCACTCCCGTGTATCTCCTCCCACTTTCTAATTTTTATATCTACTTTACTCCCCCCGCTTACATTGCATTAATGGGGTCCACACCCCTGGATCAGTCCCTCTCCCTCTTCTTTGTTTCTTCCCTGATCATGAGTTGTACCCCCAGGCCCAGTTAACCTGAGAGTCTGCCAGCGTTTGAAATAAGGCCTTTCCGGTTGTCAGAGACAACCAAAATTTGTGGCAGACAATCAATAATTACCATGAGGTTGTCCGAGATGACAACCAACTGTTGAGAAGAACATTTTCACATCACTTGATTATTTAAAGGCATTTATAAGTGAAGTGATTGTCAGGGTGGACATTTTTTATTACATTTACAGTGGTGAGCTTCCACTTGTTAGTTAACTAATGTTTTCAGAAAATTATGGGAAAAGGCTGGGTCCTAGCTATATATTACTTGCGGACAATCTGAAATTTCAGCAGACAACCTGAAAATCTGACCTGATTGTCCGACGAACAACCTCATTTTTAACCCTTATTTCGAACGCTGTCCGCATAGCCATAGGCTAGCACCAGATAAATCTGGGTACCAGAATTCCACGGCCTAGCGAGTGCTTGTTCAACTACAGAAGCATTTCTTCAGATATTGGAGCTCTTATTCTGGTGTTCAGCAAGTGTCCCAGTATTTTCTACCCATGGATCGTCATTAAACGTCAACACATGAAGCCCCTGTGAATACCCAGCGGCCAGGGCATTGCCTCCGGGCGGACAGTAGGGAATACACGAGGTCTGCCCCCACTTGATTCTTTCTTGTTTTCCGCGGGTGGGAATTGCTTTTGTATGCTATTTTACTGCTATTTTACAGCCTAAGCCTTTGGCATTGGTAGTGAAGTGGCGGTGAAGTGGACGTGCAGAGGCTCCTCATGCCTGCAGGGAGACGAGGAGGGGTCATTTTGGTGAACCCCGGCATTTCGGGCGTCTTCTTAAAGACGGGACCGGGCACTCCCCTGGGAGTTGCTTCATTGAACTTGAACTTGAACCCCAGTTAACCTGAGGGATTAATCATGTGTCATGATGATGTGAATATGCCTTCTATTATCGCTCACTCAGTCACATGCAACAAACTGAGAATAGTCTATTCTATATGATTATTATTTTAAATGCACAAATGCTAGACAAATTATTGAATAAATGCATTATTTAACACAAATAAATATTTAAAAAATGAAAATAGTGCTTATTGTTTTGTTCACTTCAGATGTTAGGATGTCGATCATCAAAATATACACTTTCAAAGTCAGTGCGTGAATTATTTTCTACTCGCTAGAGGGAGCCCATCAAGAAGAAATTAGTACACGTCAGATTCAAAAACACACCTATTCAAAGAAATATATTTATATGTAGGCTATGTTCTGTTCGCCTATTAGGGGCCTAGTCCAGGCAATAAATATTTTTAAAAAAATGTTAACAAAGGTTTTTCAACGGAATTTGACTCAGTGGGGCCATGTAAAACACCCACAAAACTCCACCTAAATCCTCCTTGGAGAAAGCCTCGTTTTCGGACCAGTTATTTGTGTAAATTTTTAATAAATTGCTATCATCTCAGAACTAAACATCGGACAGCCACATCTAATATGTCTAAATTCGCATAATTTTTTAAAGGATTCTATTTGTTCACATTTAAAATTCCTAAAAGGTCAAACTGAGGTCATTTTTATGGTTAAGATCAAATTAATTACCATTTTTTCTTTTGATACTTTTATTATGTAATGACGTCCAGGCTCACCCGGGGCCTGCTCAGGATATGCAGCACTGCTTATAACAGTGGGTACTGTAAGCACAGAGTGGGGTGGAGTAACGCGCGCGCAGCGGTATATGTTGTGATAGCTGTGATATATGGTTCTATAAGACCTGTATATCCATAAGCAAGGCCGTAGGAAGCAAATTCAAAGTGGTCCGGCCATTTTCCAATTATTCAGTACAATTACGCCTACAGCAACGCACCGAAGGGACGTTGCAGCTAGGGGGGTCTGGGGGCATGCCCCCCATGAAATTTTTTAAAATCCTTTGATTTTGGTGGCATTTGGGCCATTTTGAAAGACAAAATTTTAGTTTCTGAAATAATCAATTTTTGATCACTTTTTATTTGTTAAACTATTCCATATACACTTTTGTACATCGTTGTTCTGTAAATTATTTAGACCTGACGTATATTATTATGGAGCATCTGAACATAAAAGGCCAATTGGTTCTGAACAGTTTTTGTTCATTTGATCCTCACTGCAGTTGCACATGATGCCAGTCCTGATATGTGAACTTTCTGAATATATTTCTTCTGTGCTTGGAACCACAGAGGCTGGGGGGTGCCACCCCCCCCCCCCCCCCCGCTTAGACATAGAAGGTACGCCAGGCCCACCTCAAGGCCACGGTCCGCACATAGATTGGTAAGATAAAGGATACTCAGTGGCACCAGCCCCCTATTTTCGCCAAATTCTTTAAAAAATCCCCTAAATTGGCTAAAATGTAGCCAAAAAATCTTGGCCTGTGCGCCCTCCCCTTTCTTCACATCCTGGATCTGCCACTGATACTGCAACCCCTCGTGGGTTCACTCGTGTCACCAGTGTCTCTCTCTCTACTTCAGACACTGGTCATCTTCCCCAGATCAGCTAATATTCACCACCAGGGGACAGAGATTTCACAGCCACTCTCTGTACTGCCGCATCTAGGTGCGTGGGAAAAACGCCGCTTCTTTCAGAATGATGGCCTCACAGAGTGCAAAATAACCCAATTCATGATAATACTATTGACGCTTCTGAAAATGAGATAAAAATATCTAGGATGAATATACACTGATTTATACCGTAGGCCTATATAGTAGAAATTGTGCTTAGCTTATACTTTTAAAAACTCCATTAAATTAATTATCTATAAATATAAAATTGAAAGTGAAACACTCATGGATACCCCCAGGTTTGTATGACGAGCACTGTGTGCACAGATTACCATGTGTTGCCAGTGGGTGGGCAGGTGTGCATCTAAACACAACTGACCAATCAAGATCTACCTCACCGTTCGTGCCTCATTTATGAATTGCTGGCTGCCGGTTGGCAGACGGTGACGTAACAGACGACCGAGACACCTGGTGTTGAATATGTGTAAATTCCACGCAAAAGCTCAGTGGGTGACTGTGACACTCACTGATAGCTCAGTGTACTCGTAGGCTGTCACAGTCCTAATACACTGAACACATATGAGTCCCCAGGGATGACATATAGGCCCTATATATGCGCCTTCTGGAGCATGCACACTTATTCAGGCAGGAGAGAGGGGTAGATTCTGTGAGAATCACATTGTATAAAAAGGCTGGGGGTATATTCTGGGAGGGAGGAGTAGATTCCGAGAGGCTCGCGTATATATGTTAAAAAGGGGAGTATATTTTTGGCCAGGAAGGTTTGGATTCCGGAGTTTCCCACCATAGCATATGGATGTTTAAAGGAGGGTATATTCTGGGAGGGAGGGGTAGATTTTGGGAGGGTCGCATGTAGATGTTTAAAAGGGGGGTGTTTTGTGTCAGAGGTGGATTCCGGGAGTGTCGCATAAGGATGTTTAAGGGAGGGAGGGGTCGATTATGGGAGTGTCGCATATAGTGGTGAAGAAGGGGGTAGATTCTGAAAGGATGGGTAGATTCTGGGAGGGTCGCATTTCTAAGAGAGGGGGGGGTATATTCTGGGAGGGCGGGGTAGAGTCTGGGAGCATCGCATATAGTTGTAGAAAAGGGGGGGTATATGCTGGAAAGATG
This sequence comes from Flabesymbios commensalis, assembly GCA_964017125.1. NCBI lineage: Eukaryota > Metazoa > Annelida > Polychaeta > Terebellida > Flabelligeridae > Flabesymbios > Flabesymbios commensalis. The sequence goes on from OZ024903.1 coordinate 102,790,541, forward strand.
GGGTAGATTCTGGGAGCCGCACTTGATATAAAAAGGGGTATATTCTGACAGGGAGGGGTGGATTATGGAAGTATCGCATGTAGTTTTCAAAAATGGGGGGTATCCTATTCTGGGAGGGAAGGGGTAGTTTAAAGTGGGGGTATATTTTGGATCGGAGGGTGAATTCTGTGAGTGTCGCATGTAGATGTTTAAAGGGGGGGGGGGAGGGGATATATTATGTGAGCGTTGCATATAGTGGCTCAGAAGGAGGTATTCTGGAGGGATGGGTAGATTATGGGAGGGTCGCATATCTAAGGAGAGGGGGTAGGCCTATATTCTCGGAGGGCGGAGTAGATTCTGGGAGGGCAGGATAGATTCTGGTAGCGTTACATAGGTCTATAGTTGTAGAAAAGGGGGGGGGGTATATTCTGGAAGGAATGGGTAGATTATGGGAATGTCGCATATAGTTACCAAAAAAGGGGGTATTTATTCTGGGAGGAAGGGGTAGATTCTTGGAGGGTCGCTTATCTGTTTAAAGGTGGGGGGGGGGGGTATATTCAGAGAACGAGGTGTAGATTCTGGGAGGGTGGCATAGATGTTTAAAGGGGGAGGGGGGTATATTCTGGGAGGGAGGGGTAGATCATGGGAGGGTCGCATATAGATCTAAAATGTTTAAAAGGGGGGTGTATATTCTGGGAGGGAAGGGTACAATCTGGGAGGGTCACATATAGATGTTTAAAACGGGGTATATTCTGAGAGGGAGGGTAGATTCTGGGAGGGCCTCGTATAGCCTAGATGTTTAAAAGGGGGTATATACTGGGACGGTAGGGTAGATTCTGGGATCAGAAGTCACTTCACATAATCACGAAAAGGGGGTAGATCCTAGGCTGGAGGGGTATATTTAATTATAATACACAATTTGATTTGGACGAGATTGTTGATCGTCTTGAGCTAGATTCACTAATAAACATTATAACGATGAGTCTTATTAATACGCTGATACTGTTAGCCTACACATATATGTAGTTTTTTCAGCAAATAATTGTTTCTATTAATTTCTGACCATATCATATTCATAGTGAAGTAGTCTACTGGAACGAGAGCATATTACTAAAATTACTTCAGAAAACTAAATGAGCATTTAAATAGGCCTACCCTATTAATGTTTGGAATTATATTTTTTAAAAAATAGATAAAGGCTCCTAATGATTTTGTTTAAATAGCCCTTTGTCGACTCGAATGCTTTGAGTAATATTTGGTTTACCTGAATACTAATTTTCAAAAATAATTTTTTTGTCAGGCTAAAAATATCATGTGTATGAACAAATTCATTATGTCTCCAGAATTCATGCCAGGTGCTCTCAGAAATCACAAACAAACAAAATTTTCGAGGGGGGCCAAACCCCCAGCTGCTGTTACGGCTCGCTGCGCTCGCCAACAGGTCCACATCAGAAAATTTCGCACCCCCCCCCCCCCGCAACGGGATCAGCCTACGGCCCTGAACCATCAACAAACAGGTTGGCCACCTCCAGCAGCTTGGACTTCAGGTCGTCTGTTTTCCCTTTATGGATATGTAGAAGCATGATGTAGTTTAGACGTTTCTGCGCCATCGTTGAGCGCAGGTATGTCTTCACTCTTATGTCAGGGCGCTGAAGGTTCGCTCACTGGTGGCATTTATGGCTGGCATAACTAATACCAGTTTTCTTCACCTATCAGCATACGCTGTCCTTTGGAGAGTGAGCGTAAGTACAAAAGCACATCACTAAAGGACGACTGCAAACACCCTTCATGCCTCGGGTAATTAGAGCTGAAGGTGCTCAAATTGACTTGTAGCCTCGCTGGCTGACAAGGCCGTAGGAAGCAACTTGAGATATAAATTGGAGATGATAGTCATGTATTTTGCAAAGGCAGTTTTTGTCACTATATTTCAATAACCAGTTATCTTTTAAGTAAAATATGATTAACGAGAATTTTTTGTCAAATTGGATAATTTATCTACGTCACCAGCAAATCAAAATTATTCGTTATTTTTCGGGAGCTGTGCTCAAAATCAAGATCAAAATGGAGAGACTTCCAAAACTACCATGTATTATTTTGTTAAAAACGACTTGATTGATTATTTATCCAGGAGAAATCATGGTAAGGTTTCACATACTGATCCCCATGCCAGATTGCACACTGATCCCCGATCTCCTCTACGCAAGTGTCATCCTACATGACTGTGTTTATATCAAAGCATAGCAAATTAATATATAAAAACATTTTTATAAAGAAAAAAACTTGTATGCTTGTATCCAGGCTATACTATGTGGAACACATGTGTCTTACCAGGGTAATGGATAACAACATTTAGGCATTTGGGTGTATGGATCTGCGGCAAAAAGCTGTAAAAAAGTTGAAAAAATGTGTGGGGAATGCCCTCCGCTGCCCGCTCGTCACCATGATCTGCTAGCAAGTCATACACTCAGCTAACATGGGTCATTGGCCCGGAGCTGTTTCGATGTTAGGCCCGCATCGCTGGCGCTGGGTCAACGTCTTATGATGGCTGAGCAGTGAATACGTAGATAAGAGTCAAACATGCATAGATCGAGTAAGCAGGTATGCCTACATGTGAGTGAGCCGTGTGAAGGCCATAAATTCAAGTTTGGGGGGGCAAAAAAGTGGTCCGGCCATGGCCGGTATGGCCGGTACGGCTCCTACGGCCTTGATAAGAACCATCAGCTGTCTAACACGTCCTGAATCTGCAACCGCTGTGATCACTCCATTTCTGACTGTTTCAATTCTTACGAATGGGACATTTCGAATCCCTTTCTACAACTCGACATCAGTATTGACACTGTTTTTAGTCCACCCCTCCAGAGCACCCAATCATCCACCAGGGGTCGCTGTACAAGACAGAACCGTCGCTCTGCCATGTCTGACAACTACCGTAGTAAAACTCACCTCTCAAGTACCGGTACAGTAGTAGTAACCACGCTCCACTATCAACAGTTCCTGCCAAACAAACTAATCTAAGTACACTAATAATGAACATAAATGGGCTACGTGACAAGTGTGCCTCAGTACAGGCTGCATGTGGTGTACCCTGCAAACACTGTACGTAATATAACGTTTGTTAAGGTCCTGGTCTCGTCATTCATGAATGAATGTAACAAGGACATGCTAAGGACGTAGTCATAATAAACCTAACGTCCCCAGAACGTCCCAATAACGTTACATTTATGTTTTACGTTCTAAAGACATAAATAGGAGTTCACAGAGTTACGTCCTAAGTGCAAATGCTGTACGTTGTGGGGGCGTTATTAAAACGTAAAATTGTTTGCAGGGTAGGTACTTGAAACCCGACATAATTCTCGGGTGTGAGACTAAAATTAGCAGTAATGTTACTACATCTGAACTATTGCCACCAAATTTTGTGGCCAACAGCTTACGTAAAGACAGAACGTCTAGAGGTGGAGGGGTAATCATAGCTATTAGAGACGGACTCATCACGAATAATATAGAAGTAGAGGTTAACTCCGAACAAGTATGGGCTAAAATAAAACTCCCTCGTGGCAAAGGAGTGCATGTATGTAGCTGTAGGATCCCTGCCTCGCTTGATTACCGTGACAGTCGTCTCCGATCTCCCCGGACGCGGGGGAACAGGAGATGACTGCCTCGTTTTTGGTACTTCAGTACCGTGTGCATAAATCCGAATCCCATGCGGTCATAGCTTTTTCCCGCACTTGTGACATAGGACTTCCCTGCAAACACTGTACGTAATATAACGTTCGTTGAGGTCCCATTTTCGTCATTCATGGATGAATGTAACGAGGACGTGCTACGGACGTAGTCATAATAACCCTAACGTCGCCAGAACGTCCCAATAACGTTACATTCATGATTTACGTTCTAAGGACGTAAATGGGAGTTCACAGAATTACGTCCTAAGTACGAAATGCTGTACGTTGTGGGGACGTTATGACGTAAAACAGTATTCGTACTTAGGACTTAAGAGTTCCACGTGTTTGGCGCTTTTTCAAGATGGCGACCATGTCGGTTTTTCCAGAAAGACCGTAAATTTTTCTTCTCATTTATCCTTTCAAAGTACGAGTTCCTAGAATGCTTTCATCCTATTAATACCACTGTAGGCGAGTAGGAAGCGGGTATTTTTAAAAACTCCATTTTTTATCGTTGTTCGCCATAATTGGGTGACTCGATTTTAAAGTCCATAGACGAAGTCTCGTCAGTTTTCGATTTTTCAGCAAAAATCGACCAAGAAAAAATTATCGAAAAATATCGCTTCTACTCAGATAACCTTTAATAGGATTAGGGCCAAATAAAATTGTTCGCCTGAAAATGAATGTGAATAAACGGTCCTAGTTGGTCGGTAAAACATATTTTCAGAGAATGCTGATTGTCATAGATGTATTTGGTAGGTGAGCGCCATATTGGACGCTGGTTCCCATAGTTTAGCTACTGGCCCGCCGTGGGCAAACACACGTCCCGCCATAACCGGCATGCACCTGGACAGTGGACCTATGTCGCCTCATCACATTAGCATGAATTAGGCCGCCATTTTGATTTCGTGGCGCAGACTATTCACATGTCAAGACTATACACGGTCTAGTCTCAAATATATTTTTTTACATACATACAAATTTTCTTTTTCAAAACTATTAAAGTGAGAAATATAAATAAGCAGTTTCGGAAATGAAATTATAGCACAAGTTGTGCGAGATTTTGATAAAGTCATAGTATAATTTCTTCATGTCGAAACACCCCCTGGTGTTCGGCGTCATTCTAGCCTACTCTTCGCGCCTTGTTCGGCATAGAGTAGCTCATGAATATGCTAATGTGAGGCGAGACGCGGCTGCTGTTCAGTTTTGCACGTACACCCATGATACAGGCCTGCTGGCCCAAGCATACAGCAAGAGCTGCTAGCTGGGTCTACGCGGCTTTGGTCGCGTACGCCATATTTGACAAACCGATACAGGCTGACACGTGTGCGACAGGCCACATGTTAGCAGCAAACAATCATACACCACACACACACCCGCCACAAACCAAATAAACGCAACCGCTACGACGACAACCGACTTACACGTCAGTCAACGAAACGAAGCGAGCGATTGATTCAGACGTTATCAAGAATGAATCGGCGATGAACATGCCATATAAAAAAAGTGGAATGTTCACCGCAGAAATCATTTATCAGTGAAATGATATATTATATCATCAATCCGCGTAGACTACTGTCAGTCATGTTTTAAAATATTATTCTAAACACAAATGCAGCTGTTTTTATTGCAGTCACATTTATCCTATTAGCCTGAGAACGAAATTTTCTCATGATAGTTGATTTCAGTAGATCAAATCTTATATAAATAACGAAATATTGGACTTGACAGTTGCGCTATTGCGAAACATTTTCAATATTTGCATGTGTTTTTCGACTTGCGTAATTTTTTTTTTTTCACCCAGGTCGATTTATTATATACTATCATCATAGCTTAGCATAGCATGTAGTAATTATTTCTGGCATTTTATATATAATTTTGACCTACAGTTTTCACAAAAATTGTATATGTGTGTGATTAAATTAAACGAAATTATGTGCAATCTCAGTGACGAATATTCAAACATCTCAGCAACCTCTGTATCTCGCAACATGCGACATAGCATGGACAATCTCAACAGCCTACACTTCTAAAGATTCAACATATCCTGACATTTTTAATAAGGTCTAGACGGCAATGTACAGCTAACCCGCGCACGACACGTCACAAAATAGTTGGTATGTGTTAATATGACATACCATTTCAACACCGTTTGAGATAGTGCATAGAGCCAATAGGCCCGCAATCTCAAACGTTTCACTAATTAAATAATTTTACAAACATTTCACAATGTCTACACCACACGAAAGTGATGGTTTCGTGTCTACACCTCTGGAAGGTCAGGGAGCTCGTCGAAAAGATAATTATTACCCGGACAGCGAGGAGAGCGAAGTTCGCTTCCGCGAGGCTGACTATGAGTACCAAAGACTCAAAGAGGATTTTGCTCGAATTGCTCGAAATCGACAAACAAGACACCACTCTAGGAGTGATTCGTCAAAGAGTCCTTCACCTCGCAGAAGACAGCCTCCGAGACGTTCAACGAACTTACCTAAGTTCAAGATAGCAACATTTTATGCTACGGACGTTGAACTTTGGTTCAATTAGATCGAAACACAGTTCGATCTTCATCAAATCCATGCGATGACGAGCAGTACAGTCTGACATGCGCAGCACTCTCACGCGAGGTCGCCTCCGACGTGAGGGACGTTCTACTTCAACCTTTCAGGTCGCACAAATATGAAAGCTTGAAAAGCATTTTGATCGAGCGACGAGGTTTGACAACACCCGAACGAGTCAACAAGGTGATTTCCGGAGAAAGGATGGGCTCGGACATTCCATCACGATTCTTAAGGCGCCTACAGAAGACGGCAGGCTTCGGAACTAAGGCAGTCGTTGGAAAGGCGGTCATACGCCAAGCATTTATTCTGCAAATGCCAACTTGAATTCGTGCTCATTTGGCCACACAACCAGATAGTGCTACACTGGAGAGTTCGGCCATGTTGGCAGACAGGGCCCTTGCTTCTGAAATGGATGTGGAAGAGAGTAAGCTGGGGATTGCGGAGATAAAGGTCGACGGAACCACTAAACTAGTGGGATTGCTTGAGGACTTATCAAAGAGACTCAAAAAATTAGAGACCGCGACTGCAGCCGAAAAGAAGATAAATCAAGGACGTGGACGTGCAAATAATCACTATGCACCTAGGCCCACATTTATTCCAAATGCACAGGCCACAGAGTTTTAGTAGCTTTAATAATGCACAGCAAAATACTCGTCCGTACGTACCGCCGCAGAACGCACAGCAAAATAATGCCGCGAACCGAATAGATACGGCTAATGCACCTGTCTGTTATTTTCACCAGACTTTCGGTGACAAGGCACGCACGTGCAGAAACCCCTGCGCATTTTCTTTAAACTACTAAGCCAGAGCAAGGTAGCGACTCTTGCATCTGGCGGTATAACTGAGACGCGACATGACTCCGCGGAAGCTACTTTTCCCAAGTTATTTCACTCTAAGTTATTGTACGTTGCAGACAAAAATCATAAATGCAAATACTTGATTGACACGGGCGCAGCTGTCAGCGTTTTGCCGAAATCTTGCGCTAACAGGATTTCGGATGCAGACTGCCTTACCCTGGTGGCCGCTAATAAAACTACTATCAATACCTACGGCAACAGTAAGCGCGTCGTCGACGTCGGCTTAAAACGGGAATATCCGTGGACATTTAAAGTAGCGGACGTGAAACAACCCATCATTGGGGCCGATTTTTTTATTCATTATAATTTACTAGTAGACTTGAGAAGTCGATTTCTTCGAGACATGAGAACCGGTTTAGCTATTCCCACTTCACTGTCGTCAATCAGACCACTGTCGTTGAACAGAGTAGACACTGTTCATAATGAGTATACTAAACTCTTAGGTCAGTTCCCGGAACTGACTCGCCCTACGACAAAGGGTGAGACCGTTAAACACGGTATAACACATAAAATCAAAACGAAAGGACACCGGGTGTTTGCGCGCCCACGACGATTGGCACCTGATAAACTTGTCACTGCAAAACGCGAGTTCGACGACATGATCAAATTAGGAGTGATCGAACCCACCGACAGTGAGTGGTTCTCAGCGCTTCATATGGTACCAACGAAAAATGGCGACTGGAGACCATGTGGAGACTACAGAAGCTTAACCGCTCAGACCGTACCCGTCCGTTATCCAATTCCACATATTCAGGATTTCACGCAGAGCTTAGTTGGCTCGAATTTAAAAAAAAAAATTGATTTGGTTAGAGCCTATTACCAAATTCCTGTGGAACCGTCAGATATACATAAGACAGCCGTTACTACACCTTTTGGTCTATTTAATTTTACAAGGACACCGTCTGATCTGCGAAATTCCGGACAAACGTTTCAGCGTTTTATAGACCACGTTACACGCGGACTTGATTTCGTTTTTGTATATTTAGACGACCTACTGGTAACCAGCCCAGATCATAAAACTCACAAAAAACATTTACAAATTCTCTTTGCCCGACTAGCCGAATACGGAATCATCATCGGTCCTGAGAAGTGTCAGTTTAGTACAACTGAGTTAGGTTTTTTAGGCCACCACGTTTGTGCTGAAGGAATTTCGCCGTTACCCAGCGCCGTTGACGCCATAGTGAATTTCGTAAAGCCCGAAAAGCAACGAGCGTTGCGTAGATATTTAGAAATGGTAAATTATTACCACCGTTTCATACCGCAATGCGCAGCGAAGTTGACGCCATTAAATAATTTATTGACAGCTGCCAACGAAGGCCATACAAGACTGTCACGGAAGTCGAATTTTGATTTGAAGTGGGACCAGAATGCAGAGTCAGCATTTTCCGAGTCCAAACAAATATTGGCAAACGCTACCCTTCTGGTACACCCAGACCCCATGGCTCAATTAAACATCACGTGTGACGCTAGTGATGTCGCCGTAGGTGGCGTTTTTCAGCAGTATTTGAATGGTATGTGGCAGCCACTTTCGTTTTTTCAGCAAGAAGCTGAGTCCAGCGGAGACACGCTATAGCGCGTTCGACCGTGAGCTTTTGGCAGTATATGCCACCATAAAACATTTTAGACATAATCTAGAAGGACGCAATTTTTTTGTAAACACTGATCATAAACCTTTGACATTTGTAATGTCATCTGTCACCGAACGTGCGTCCCTACGCCAAACACGACATTTAGCTTCCATAGCTGAATTCACAACAGACATTAGATACGTTAAAGGTGAGACAAATTTCGTCGCCGACGCGCTGTCACGACCATCAATGTCCGTGATAGACCATGGACCAGTGATAAATTATAAGGATTTAAGTATTGATCAAGCTCAGGACGCAGAATTCACGAGATTGAGACACTCGACTACATCCACTATGAATTTCAAATTACTTAAATCATTCGACAATCAACTGATCTGGTGTGATGTGTCCACGGGACATAACCGGCCGTACATTACCGCGAAATTTCGCAAAAAAGTGTTTTCAAACCTACACGGCTTAGGCCACCCATCTCATAGAGCTACAAAACCTTTGATTAACACACAATTTGTTTGGCATGGCATGAATATTGACATTGCTAGATGGTGTCGTTCCTGTAAAGGTTGTCAGACCGCCAAAGTTTCACGTCACAACACACCAGTTTTCAGAAAGTTCACTGAACCTACCAAGCGATTTGATCATGTCCACATTGATATAGTAGAACCTTTACCCTACGCTAATGGTTTTAGATATCTACTGACTTGCGTCGATCGTTTTACACGTTGGCCGGAAGCCATACCTATTGTAGATATTCGGGCCGAAACGGTCGCCGATGCCTTCTTCAGCGGGTGGATAGCACGTTACGGTACTCCCGCCACTATCACCACAGATAGGGGCGCTCAGTTGGAGTCCAAATTGTGGGATAATTTATGTAACCAATTCGGGATAATACGGATTCGTACCACGAGCTATCACCCCCAGTCGAATGGCATGGTCGAACGTTTCCACCGCCAGATGAAAGCCGCCATTAAGGCGCACAAATCACCGAACCCATGGACTATTACTCTACCCGCTGTACTTTCAGGAGTTTGTTCCGCAGTCAAGGTGAGACTAGGCAGGTCGGCTGCCGAGATGATATACGGGACAACACTCAGACTCCCAGGAGAGTTTACGCAACAGTACACCATCGACGCTAACACAGATTTGGAGAATTACTCAGACAAGCTACGCGAAGCCATGTCACGTCTCTGTTTATGTCCGCCACGTGACACACAACAGACTAGCATTTTCCAGTACAAAAAAATACAAACATGCATACATGTATTCTTGCGACGAATGGCAATTGCGCCGCCTCTGACCGCCCCTTACGACGGCCCATATAAGGTTGTCGTGAGGAGTGGCAGAGTCATGAAAATCCTGATGAAAGACAAGGTAAAAACGGTCTCATTAGACCGAGTTAAACCCGCACATCTAGAGTGCGAGCCTACGACAGGTCCGAAAACACAGCGTACTATGCCAAACAAAAAACAGAGCTCGAAGACTACCAGGATTGCTAGTGGGAATCCACAGGACCCATCTAGACCTAGTAGTGCGAACACTCAGACGTCCAACAGGACGAGTGTTGAAAAGACACAGTCGACGGCAGTCAGAAGCAGTACCAAATTGGCCACTGTCCCACAGCAACCAGATGATAAAGCTAAATTTCCTAAAAAAGGCAAAGCTTATGTAGCGCTACATTTGCGAGCCCCCGCCGTATCCCGCGCTAACGGGAACGGCGGCCGTTTGCGAACGTACTCACGCATACCTTTACATCTACGGGTATAAAACCTCTGGTGCAGCTGAAGCCGAAATCGACTCGAATACAAGAAATCGTTCAAATATCGCTAATCGCGACAAAATTTTGACTGACGAAACCGTGAGAAAAACTAGAGTCGGACGAACAATCCAGACTCCTGCCCGGTTCGTGCAGATGGTCCACGCCATAGTGGCGCCTAACGACATCTATGGCGGGACCAACCGCACGTACCGTAATTATAATCATTTTAATTTGTAATTGAATGCATCAGGCCTGGCAACATTGTTTAGAATAGGTAAATTGCAATTACATTATCGAGCAAAATATTTGCTAACTTATAATGGAAGTGTTAATTAAATGAATCGGTTGGTTGCAGCATTAGCAGCATAAATAAGAGGATAGGACAATTGGTGTTAAGAGGATAGGACAATTGGTGTGACGAGGATAGGCCAATTGGTGTTATGAGGATGGGACAATATTTTAATTACGGATGCTGCGACGACAACCACCCACGCTGTATTAACAACAATCACCCACGCTGTATTAACAACAACCAACCATGCTGTATTTTTTCACACCTGATTAGTTATAAGAGGTTACGTTTTATACAACCCCCGCTGCTATCACGACGCAGTCTCCTACACGTTAGTTGGGTTCCTACGTTATCACCAACCCGGGGGTAATGTAGGATCCCTGCCTTGCTCGATTACCGTGACAGTCGTCTCCGATCTCCCCGGACGCGGCGGGACAGGAGATGACTGCTTCGTTTTGGTACTTCAGTACCGTGTGCATAAATCCGAATCCCATGCGGTCATAGCTTTTTCCCGCACTTGTGACATAGTATTTGACGACTGCGGACGTGCTGCAAGTCATCCGCTCGGAGTTAGACTAGAGACGTGTCGTGCGCGGGGTTGTGCATTGCTAATGTTTAGTGTCTAGACCAATAAACATAATGATCTGAAGAGGAGTTTTGTGAAGTCAATCAGAACCGTCGACCTGACGGGAAAGGAATGAAGTTATAATATGTTGGTGAATGTTAGGTGGGTTCTGCCGTTCACCCTACCGATGGACCTGCTTTCATCCCCACACAGCTTCTACCGACCGCCAGATAGGGTCTATAAACCATGGGCCAGAAATATAAAACCCTCCCCCCTCCACCTAGGGATTTTTGTAGACAGTATTTTTTTGCAAGAGTGATATGTCCTGAGCACAAATCAGGTTGCTTACATTTTTTTAATTATTGGAAACGGGTACTGGAGGCCTTCAAGGATGGTACACATGCAACTGAATTTAAGGCGTTTCGCGACAAATATGACAACGGGTAACTGCAGACAAGTTTGTATTTTACCATCATAGCCAGCACCCTTGATTTTTTTCCTTAAATTTGATCTTCTTGTAGGTTAGTATATTCTACACAGATTATCAGTTGTTTTTCAGCTCTCAATTATTGCATGAATTTGCTTAGAGTTCGTAACGGTTAATTACCGCGAAACGTAACATTGACTGTTTTCATAGTAACCATATCACATAACATATCAAAAAGCCCAGAATAAAGCAAGGAAACCAGCTGTGATACTCTAATTAGCAACATCTGTAATAGTTGACGACGCGTTCAATATTTACTAACTGCTAATATATCTATATATATGTATTCGAGTGGTTGTCCACGTGTCTCCTCTTGGTGCCTCCTGATTGAAAATATATGTATTTTTATCATTCACTATTTCGTTTTTTCAACATTACACATGTATTAGTTAAACTTAATAATCTTCCCATGTTTTTGTTATGTGACAAATGCTTCAGATCAGTCATTTGATCATTGTAGTGTTATATTATTTAGCACATCATATCGTGCACAAAATTGTGGCATGCCAGATCTAGCAGCCCTATGCACACAACACTAAATGATATAATCAAATTCTCTGAACCTAGGTCATATATCTACATACTACATCAATAAGGCAAACATGGATGCACATTCCCCTAGATTTTCTGGTGTGATGCATAGGTCAAACATAGATGTATTAATATGCAGGTTATGCATGTACGTTTGGAGTGGCACAGTGAGGAAAAAATATGTGACAGAGGTCTAGAAAATTTGACATCAAGGACTTTGTTCTTTACCAATACACATTACTTTGTTCATCACAGCACTGATTATTTTCGTCATGAAGGCACCATGTCTGCTACGGTAGCCGGTGTATATATGCAGCTAGGGCGTTATCACAACATCTGGCTGTACAACAGCTTAACACGAGCACCCCAAGATGCACGACTACCTCGTATAGGCCCACTGTTCTGAAAAAAACTAAATTGTTTTGTCTGTTATTGCTGTGCTTGTCTCTGTCTGATTGTGCGCCTATAATGTTGTCAAATTCTGTGCAGGCATGGAATGATGCAAAGACAGAGGGTCTTTAACATTCATCAGGGTGCTTTATAAATGTCACTAGCCTAGTATTAGGTCATATAAAAATACATGAAAACTCGTGCATTCATTGACAAACTATAAAAAGTGAGAGTACGTACTAGTGGATCCTGTATGGTGATATACATTCATTCCAAGTCAAATACATGAATAATTGTACGAAACGTGAAGCCTCCCCCCCCCCCCCCCCATGATATAATAATTGCAAAATTATCTAACTGAAAAGAAAATTGATCTGTATATACATATCAGTGCTGTAAGAAATTCATAAAACATGTATTATGCATTTCTGGTGCTGTGCAGCATTGTTCATCTGCTACTATATTTTAGAAATATACCAGATATACCAGATCATAATTATGATTTCACTTTTAATAATTTTCCTGCGACACAGGAACGTACATAAGATTTTCTATAAGAGGATGACTTCATTTCTAAGAAGTCGAATATGCCAGCATATACCAGTATCAAGATAATTAGCATTGCACCTGAGTAGACAAGTAACAGACTTGCAAAATAAACTGGTGGACTTCGGTTGCAGTTAGTAGATTATCATGATTATTTGTTCTAAGTTTTGAATCTGATGCTACTAATGGAAAACAATATATCATATCTGTTTAGTTCCTATGTAGGGTATCTCAATGTGTGTGATATGAGCTCTCGTATAAGATTACGGGTGATTCGTCATGTGAAGTAAGCAAGAGGCTGTATTTTTACAGGCTGTAATTTTGCGATCCATTTCTGAAGTTAAAGTGAATGTTAATAATTTCAGCAAATATATATAATCCATTGAGTTTAATGATGGTGAAATATCTAAGACGAAGCCATTTTGGCTGTGAATTTAACATAGTTTCTTCCCTCGTATTTCAAATCAGCTTGGCATTGTGGCTTGATATTCCCTATCGTAATGTTATCTAGCATATTTTTTGCAAAAACATGTAAAGAACAATCAGTTATGAGTGAATTTCACACAGCATTGCAAGGAAAACCACCTAAGCAGGAGAATTTGTGAAACAAAGTTGTGTAGCTCACCCAGAATTGAACAGTTTGCCACGATTGTTATATAAAACTTTGTTCTTGAATTACGTTTTTGTATTCATGGTTCCACCAGGTTTATCTATATCTATATATGGGTAAAACCAAAAATTGGGGTAACTTTACATAAAATGAGTGTCCCCAGGACTTAAAAGGTCCGCATTTTGATTTAAATATAATAACATTGAAAATAAATGGTGCAACTTCACGTTTAAGCATTATTACTTAATAATGTTTAGATTATTTGTAAAAAAATATATATATATATGGTTTTATAAGAGCTCTATGTCATGGAAACGTGGAAAATGGCATGTCCCCAGAAAAAAATCCACTATTTGAAGCTTCACTGTAGGATACAAAATCACAATATAATTCTAACAATTACATTTCATGGCTAGACATTGTTCACTTAAACTAATCAATGATCAAAATTCGACTTAAAATTGATATCGATATATATAATTTTGATGAATATACATGTCCCCACATTTGCACTCTACTCCGTTACCATCGTTGTAGCATGCCCCATCAAGTGAATAATCATGAACTAAAATTATATCAAGTGTAGTTTGACACACTGAAGGGCCTTATACAAGTTTTTCGCCTTGAAATAATTAATATCGTTGAGTGACAAGTTATTCGGAACAGGTATTACCAAAAAGTTCGAAAATATGCTTTTGTTTTTACTACTCCGTTCCTAGCCTTTTGGGTATAAAAACGAATTTGGTTTTATGCTTGCATGCCTAGAACAGTTGCTATGGGGACTATTTCCACCCGTATAACATAACTTTGAATTATTGCCCATATATTTTCATTAATCCCAAGAATACTTTCACTTTTACTACTCCGTTCCACTCTACTCCGTTACCAAGAAAAGGGAACGGAGTAGTGAATTGACAAATTTTATGGGTTTTAAAGTCATAATGATTGATGATATAGTTTTTTAAAACATGGCTCGTTGTCCCCATATAAATAGAGCAACCGTTTATGATCGATGTTATGTTAAGAAAATATACAGTTTATATTTATGTAGAGCCAAACATTTGGTAACGGAGTTGAGTATTCTTGGGGTTGGTAACGGAGTTGAAATAAAAAAAATGTTAATCCCGTCAAATTTTCTTAAATTTTTAGCAGTTTTGAGGTACCATTGTTTAGTATTATGCTTCAATAAGGATATCGAGTTTAAAAGTGGGATGTGAAGCTAAGCAAAGTAACATCATTTTTGAAATGGTTTGGATTTGGTAACGGAGTAGTGAGTGGATGTTGCAACTTTTCTAAGATGACGTTTTTAAAGCGAAAAAAAAAAATTCTAGCGCAGCCAGTGATTTTTTTATACTCTATTGGGATCAGTGCACCGAACCCATCAAGTAGTTTTCCTCCTCTTTGATGGTCACCTCACTGCCATTTTTGATGCTACAAAATTACCCCAATTTTTGGTTTTACCCATATATATATATGCTGTATGAGCTCCAAAAACTTTATCAGATCGGCAATAGCAGTACGTACGCTGTTAGTGAAATGATTACTGTGTGGTGCTTCAAACTGTTTCATCCCTTCCAGAAATGGCGCTCATTCATTCAGACAAACGTGAGCTAGGACAGACGTCGAACACATCTTATACTAGTAAATCTATGAACAAGTCTATGATGAAATGAATGACGACGTGAGAGTGGGGTAATAGTGCATGGTAGGTTAATAAATGTGTTTCTCTTCACTCGCCCGATAAGGAGTTCTGGGATTTACCCTAGATGGCCGGAGACTTGGGCTTCACAATTTAATGCTTAAAGATCATGGCCTTTGACTCTGTAGGTCAGGGTAACTCAGCTTATCCCACATAAGAGACGCGAGGTCAAACCCTCTATTGCTTGTAGTCTAAGTACCATGACCATAGCAGTGTCTGAGCACTGATGTAAGAGCTGTATCGGCTCTGTTGCTGAACGGAGGAATCAGGGTACACCACTGGCAAACTGTCAGTCTGGTGGAGGTGGATTCTGTACCATTCCGTACAACATGCCACATAGGTAATAACTCCCTTATCATCTGCAGGTAGAGACGAAAGGTTCTACCTAACAAAAGTCTCGGTATCCCAAAACATTTTGTGTGGAAAAACAAACAAACCAATATATGATGCTAAGAATCATGGTCTGGTTCACGTTTTGCTTAAATGAGACAAGTTGACATTTTATAAAAGGTGGTATTGGGGCAGGCCACCTGCTCTACAAGTCACGTAGCTAGTTATGTCTGCAGCAACCAACAACAACGTAGGGGCCTACAGAGTAGTTGTGTGTAAGACAGATACACCGATACCGAGTTGTAACATATATTATTTCGAATCTTGTGTGCAATCAAACAAAATAATGGTGTGATAATTGGTAAAAACTTGTGATACTTGACGGGGTAGCTTGAGGACTTGTTGGACATTTTAAAAATCGTTGCTGATATGTGTTAATCACAATACAAGTACAAATATTTTACATTCATCGAAAACCGACGCGTACATACTTAAATATCTACCGCGTCGTTATCTGCCACATTTTGTCTTAATGAAACTGCCTCAGCTGGTTTCCCTGTTGTATTCTGGTCATTTTGATATGTCATGTGATATGGTTTACATGAAAACAATTAATCTTATGTATGACGTTTAGCGGTAATTAGGTGTAACTCACGGTAGGTGGGTTTGAGGTGTTCTAAGAGATATATTGATCCTTGCCGGGAGATAAAGAGCGATAGACAAAGTCGGAAGGCCCGGGCAGCCCCACTTGAGGGCTAGCTATCCCAAACAAACAAACAAACAAACAAACAGGTGCTCTGACACATCCATCCAAGAATTTAAAAAATGTAAACACCGAGGAATTTTAAATGGTTGTAGGAGATACCAAACAAGAAGAAAATTGGTGTCTACAAAAATCCCTCTGGGGGGGGGGGGGGGGGAGGGGGGAGCAGGGTCTACAGTGGGCCCATATCCTACTTTGCTCTTGTGAGATCCACTCTCGAATACGCCTCCTCAGTCTCGGACCCGCACCTTCAAAAGGACTGACAGCCTAGAACGGATCCAGAGAAGAGCTGCACACTTTATGAGGGGCCACAAAAAAACCATCGAATCACGACACGTATGAGACCGTAGTGACACCGTGGGACGACTTAGAAGGCCGACGCAGAGTCGCAAGACTTTGTATGATGTATAAAGCTATTAACCCTTTAACCGCCAAATTATTTTATTTGAATTTTCACCCACTTGAAGTTGTGTCTCGCTGACGCGATCCACAACTTCAAGTGAGTGAAAATTATTCAGATTTGACAAAATTAAAGGGACTGGCCCAGGCTAAAATCATCAAAAAATCGGTGATTTTATTTCGGGTTCTTAATATGACCATATGATGTAAGCATGTACATAGACTAGAACTGCAAATTTTTATAATTTTTGTGCTGCGCATTCACCAGTTAGGCTAGATATAGAGTCGAAATTCCTGATTTGTAATTATTGACAACCATGTCAAAAATAAGAAATGCGGGAATTTCGTCTCTATATCTAGTCTAACTGGTAAGTGCGCAGCACAAAAATTATGAAAATTTGCAGTTCTAGTCTATGTACATGTTTACATCATATGGTCATATTAAGAACCCGAAATAAAATCACCGATTTTTTTATGATTTTAGCCTGGGCCAGTCCCTTTAATTAAGGTCAACTCTTTTCAAATCTTGCTGGTTGATGTGACATTTAATCTTTAACATATTTAAAATGTGGTAGGGGCCTACTTAATGTGCTAATAAAAAAAGAAAAACTGAATATATGCGACACCGGCGGTTAAAGGGTTAATGGGTGTGTGCCCCTACCAACTTCTCATCAAATTACCAGTATCACTAAAGGCTACTCCCAACCTGACAGCCTTCAAGCAGGGTTTCAAGTCCGCCTTGTAGCGCTTGCTCACTTCCTTCTTCCGTGACGCTGATAACGCCAACAAGCGTGTACTGTCACGTACATATTCAGATTCAGCTTAGGCCTAAATATATTTTTTAATAAATCGCTATCGTTTTTAGAAGTAAACATCGTAAAGCCACATATAATATATGTAAATTTTTTTTTTTTTTAATTGCTATCATTTCTGAACTAAACACCGTAGAACCACATATAATATGTTTTTTTCGCATTATTTTTTTAAGGCATTCTATTTGTTTATATTTCAAATTCCTTAGCGATCAAACTGAGGCCATTTTCAAGGTCAAATTAGACCTAAAAATGTGAACAATTAACATTTTAAGTGCACAAATGCAAAATATTTAATTTACAAAAATGTTACAAAATGTTTTTTCAACAAATTTTACTCGTTGGCGCTATGTGAAACAACACGTAAAACCCATCCGAATCGACCTTGTGAAAGTCTCGTTTCCGGGTGAAAGCTAATATGGCCGCCATTATGCCAGTAATTTATGTATTTTTTTTTTAAATCTCTATCGTTTGGGAGCTAAGCATCGTAGAGCCACATATAATGTATTTTCGTACATTTTTTTTCGGGGATTCTACTTGTTCACATCTCAAATTTCTAAGAAGAAAACTGAGGTCATTTTCAAGGTCAATGTCAAAAAAGACCTAAAATATAAATAATTCACATTTTTTTGTTTCTTAAATGCAGAAATATCTATACAGAAAACATGTTAACAAATGTTTTTCAACATAATTTGACTCGGTGTGGCTATGTAAAAACACACCTAAAACCTCACCAGAATCCAAAATACCCCCATGTAAACCAGAGCAAAAACCATATTATTTGGTCATAATACATGTTGGATTACATGTTGGATGTGGATTACGTTGGATTGCATTACACTGCTTTAGTACTAAAGACGAAGCACATAATAGTAGAATGGGAAATTATGTGCATCAGTATCAGTATCTGCAGAATTGAGCCTGATCATGCGTATAAAGCATTTCTGGCGAGTTCGCCCAATAAACAGGTCTCAAACCTTCTAGGTAAATACATGATCAATGTAGATACTACCGTCCAGCGTGCAGAAGGTGATTCAGATTATAAGATATGTACCGTGGCCTGCAGGTCAGCACAAGCTAAACCAACAGATGATATCGAAGACGATACGGATATTTGTCAACTCTTGATACATCATGCTGATCTGTCAGATTACTATGAAAACATGTAGGCCTACATGATTACATCAAGACAGACAGTGTGCATCTTCACACTGAAAATAAATCTAGATCCAGAGCTCAGTTATGGTTTATTTTCTCTACATTCCTTGAGTGGATGTGACACCACTTCAAGGCTATATATGACATTTAGTTCGGGGTATTAATAGTGAACATAGGAAAACAATCGCAAAAGAAGCTTTTTTGATTTTTTGGAGTACATTACCATCCACAATGACCAAAAAAAGTACCAAGCCAGACATTTTTTATAAGCATTTTTATGAGGGTTTTCCATAATGGATAAATGATGATTATCATTCATCCACATCACAGGATGTTTTGAAAAGGTAATTGTTTGTTACCGATAAGTATTTGAGATGCTTCTCAATACAAACTTCATGAGAATATAAGTAATTCTCAAATATAATATTTATAAGGACTGTTTCTCAGAAGTGTCAACCGTTTCCCACACACGGCACCCCTCTTTCCACAAATTAGGACACAAACATTAGTGCGATAAACTTAATAGGTTCCTGGCCTCCGGCCTGGCCTAATAAATCACAAAGTAATCATAAGATAACTACATATTGCAATTGATAAATATACGGTGTAATATTTTGAAAAAAAATCATGTTGATTTGACGACAATAAATTTGAATAGGCTTCTTAACATCATTATAATAAATCTTATATCACTTTTCATTCTACTTGGCAACATTGAAACACATTTAGATGAACAAAATCTAAAAGACATATAAAATTAGTGTTAAGTGTCGTGAGCGACTGAATATGTTTATTTCTAAGTGACATACGGACAATCACATCATACTCAGCCAGTTTTATGATATTGGTATAGTTTTCTGTTGTTATTTTTTACTCCCATATTAACATGGGGAACTTTTTATAGTAATCAAGTAAAAATGTGATGTTTATAGTAGTACAAATGGGATGTTTGGTATTGGAAAATAGATGATTTGTTTCCTGAAAATTGATGATTATTTTAACAATAATATTCTCAAAGGTTTAATTGATATATCACTTTTACTTATACTAGCAAAAATTGAAATATATACAATTAAGTGTGTATATATCTGACATCACTGTTACGTATATCTGTATATCTCAGAGACTGAAGGTGTACACCTATATTTCTAAAATGAATATGTGTGTGTGCATGGGGGGGGGGGGGCAGGTGTAAGAATAACTACATCATACTCAATTGGTTTTATTTTATTGATATAGCTATTTTGTTGTTATTTTCTTACTCCGATATAAAATAGGAAGTTATTAGGTATAAAGAGATTTGATGTTGATAGTAAAACTACGTTAGTTTACAGATCTCTATAACCCACATTTTTTTGAAACAATAAAAAAATATATGGAAGTCTTGTATATACATTTATTTGATAAGTAATATTTATCACTCTAACCATGGTGATAAGTTACGATGTGGAAGATGTGTATATTTGGCCACTTAATATAAGGCAAATCTTGTATCAAGTCATATTTTTTATCTTTGGATAAATGCATTAATTTTTAAAATACACTACAATTTGTGGGTGACTCCAGGTCACATAAGCCTACACACACCCAATGTGAAAATAGAACCACGATAGTGTGTTAATTGGGCCAGCTTATCTGTACCTTACTTTAATATAGAGTTGTTCTTGATAACGTTCGGCTACATTTTTTCTCTTGCTTAATAATAATTATGTTCATACAGTACTAACTACTAATAGAGTAAACATATAATATGGGCTACAATAAGTTATCTAATACCGACAGTTTCAAGCAAATTAAAAAATTAAACAAAACATGATAAGAAAACATTTATCTGATTCTTTTACAAAATTAATTTTCTAGATATGCCTACCAAATGTTATGTTTTCAAAGTTGGAAGGTGTTCTGAAAATGAAAGAATCGGGCTTTAGGCCACCTTTGTGCATATATAGGCTAAACTGGGCCAGGAGAACCTCCTGAGGATGTGGAAAGTGTTCTATTTCATTATGATATTAATTACGTTCTTATTTTAGCCTGTGTAGGATTAAGCCTATTCCAATATACACAATGTTGTCCAATATTCAGGGCTCTCCCCTATCATGCATATTACTATGCCTGTGTGTGAAAAGTCGTATTCTGGACATCCGGTTTTTTGTAGGAGCGATGTCGCATTGGCACGTGTCTTCTTAGCCATATAACGTTTACTGTTGTTTGTCCGTTTGTAGGCCTATACAACTATTCAATCATCAGAGATGATCGAGCTAATTATCCTTTGATATGGACATAACTTGACCAAACTCATACAGTTTAAAACATATCAACACATACATAGACACACTCAATTTCTAATAACTAAGTACATTGCTACCTCTATGATTAGGTTCTGGTGATGTGTTTGCTATCCAATTATGGAGCATTTTCTACGCATATTGCAGAATATATATAAATGTCATGATATAGTCCATTTTGATATCAAATCTCGCGGCAGTCTGTAGGCCTACACAGAGTGACATGACCTCATATACAGTACACTATTTTTTTTAGCAAGATGAAAAAGCACTGTGAACATCTAGAACTGTTTCAATAATTTCGTGGTTTTGGCTATAATTATTCGACATTGTGAGGATATCGAACGGAGAATTTCATAAACAATCGCATCTGTTGCGCAGAATGATGCGTAACGTTGTCCCGGTGTTGAGCCAGCATTATGGGTTGTGTGTCGTCTGCATAGGATAAAGCCCGCGGAGTTCTGCATTTTAGCTGTGAAAATTTTTTGAGGCCGTAGGCTGAGGCCTTTTTACCGCTAAGAATCGAGAACCCCGAGGATTTTAACTGACTTAAAACACATCCGAACACAATGAAGATCCCTCATAATGAACAGCTCAGTCATTCCTGACTGATTACAGTACCGTTGGCCTACCATGATAATTGGTCTGTACTTGAACAAAAATAATTCTCCATTCCCGGCTTAGAATGTCGTGGTTGGACAAAGAAAATAATGTAGTGGTGTGTTTTGATGTTGGACCGGCCTTGAGATCACGTAGCTGGCGTTCCATGTCGACCGTCTTTTACAGTGTCTTGGACGGTATCTGGCCGCTATATGACTGACTGGATACCGTCTTTTGACTCTGAATGCGAATGTTGTTTAATTTTAGGCCTGCGTGCGTAGGCGTGTGACCGCTAACCCGCGTTTATGGTAAGAGCAAAAGTTATTCTGGAATAAGCTGTGAAAGAGTGAGGTGGGTGGCTAATTTTGTGTTTTGTGTGTCTGTCGGTGTCTTCATGTCATAAACTGTGTATCAACACTTGGACTTCTGACTTGTTCAATGCCCTAAATTCAAAAAGTCGTCGTGACTTTTAACAAACAGTAACGTGTTATATTTCTTTTATTTAATTTGAATTGGGGTGTAGGGCCTACCTAAACAAACGCTATAACATTTTTACCAAAAAATAAGAAAGCAGCAGAAAGCGACGTAATGCAATATTCACTCACTTGATGGTTCTTCACGCTTCCAAACATAGGTCGCCCTGTTCTCCAAAAAAAACCAAAGTAAAGGTTCTTGCTCTTGAAACATATCTAAGGCGTATGCCCCCCCCCCCCCCAACACAGACGATACTGTAATTTGAGTAAAAGAGTCCAAAAGTAGGCCTTTTGATGCGATGAAACAATATGGGCCAATATGAAAGTTGAAATTTAATGTATATCCAAAACAATATCGCGGCTATTGAAAAGTAGATCAGCATTTACGTTTGGTAATGTAAGATTAAAATTTGTCAGAGATTAGTCAGATTTCCAGTATCTTTATGAACTTATTATTAATTACTGTGGAAAACTTATCAAAGCTAAACAGTTATAATATGAGAAAGGTAGTAATTTAATGTTCTCTCTACTACGTTAAGCTAGAACGTTTTATTTTTAATCATTCAGTTCTTCTTATTATTATATATTGTTGTGAAATGTGGAGAAGTGAGAACATCAATATTATCGAGAAATTACAAAAAAGGTTTTTAAAAAATCTAAGTTTTTTTTTAGGAAGTAGGATATGGGCCTAGTATTGACTTCGGGCTTCTTCTTCTCACGAAATCATTTCCATCGAGCGCAGAACGCTGTATTGAACACCGTGCTCTCACTACAAAGAAGGAATTATATCATTGTTCAATAATAAAAAATCAAAGTGCAATTCATAGACTAAGAGAAGTAAGTAAGTAAAATGTCTGCTTTACTTCACTTTTCGGCCAGTATGGCCATTTAACTGAAAATTCCTAGTATTACAATATCCCATATTGTATAGTTAAAGTGGTAAAGGAAAGACAAAGCTAATAAAAGCATGTTCACACTAAAATATCCAGTTTAAAATGTTTGATATGAAAATATGACGATGCTCCTGGCACCTATATGTAACGAGTCTGATGACATGTTGTAGCGCCTGCACTACAACACAGTTTAATGAGTATAAAAATGTCAGCATAAATGATGTAAAATATGAAGTGATTATAAAATGAACGACTTATCAAGTCACTATATCTCCATGAAGTCTTAATAATGTATGTATGTACACAATATAAATTGACATAAATATGAATGCCATAAACAATGAACAGAGAAACCATTAAGTAAGTAAGTAAAATGTCTTGTTTACTTCACTTTTCGGTCAGTATGGCCAGAGAAATCATTAAACCACAAAAAAAATCCTCAAAAATTAAAGACTTACAGTGCCCCCACAGTTGGTAATAAGGTCTGTGATATTGAAGAGCACCACAGAGCGATCACGAACCGTGAGGACATCGTAAGTCACCACAGGCTAATTGTACGGCAATGGCTTCTCTATGACATGCTGCATTATCCGCCAGGATGCCACAGAGAAACCATTAAAACATTGAAGTGAAAAAATAATTATATGGCAATGGTTTCTTTCAGACATCCCGTCCGTCGCCAGGATGCCAAAGAGAAACCATTAAAACAATGAAATGTATGACAAAAAATCATGAAAAAATATATTAAAAATGTATAAATATATAAAGAATAGGCCTATATAAAGAATTTGACCTGAAAACTATGGGAAAATAAACATAACAACCTCGGTGAAAAACCCTGAGCCACCGGAAAGCAAACACAAAAAACACATGAGAAGGAAACTTCACGACACAAAAAATACATAAACCCCGGTTCAATGAAAACAGCAGAAAGGCAAAAACGTTTGGGTGTGCTTGGCCTTCTAAGAAGTTGCCCAGGGGGGACCACGCGGAGGTGATACCCATCCCCCCCAGACCAAGAGAAAACATGCGTAATCTCTTATGATAGAGATATATAGGCCCACCCTGAAAAAACCAAACATTTATTTAACGCTGGTTAGTAATTCCCTATTTTTTCAAAAAGGGGATCCGTAGGCCTACCACCCCCCAACCTCTGACCCCCTCCGCCCCCTGGATCCGCCACAAATTTCCAGCAAACACGACACAAATGTTTCTGTAATGCTGGTCTCCTGTCTACGACGCTGGCCCAACATTACAGCAACATTTGGTCAATGTCTGGTGTTTGCTGTGTTTTACACAGAGCACTGTTTGACAACATTGGGTCAAATCCTAGTGTTTGCTGGGCTCCACACAGGTGTCTCAACAGTCTACACCCACCCCTCCCCCTCCATAATATATTCGCCAGCCAATCAGGGTACTTTTAGCAGGACAGCAGGCCAATCACAAGCTTACTACAATACTTGAAATTGAGAGTGGGGGAGATATGACGTCAGCCATCTGCAAACTCTAACATGCCGCAGAGCAGTGCCTAACGGCGGGCAGTGTAGCTGTGTTCCATCTGTAAATGAATAGAACATAGGCCTTAATCCAGGGGTATTTGATAATAACACTGAAAAAATTCGTAACAAGCTGAAAATTTTAGCATATATTATATTCTTGAAACAACATAGAAACACATATCAAAAGTCCGCTAAAATCCGCCTGGTATTAGTGCCCGAAATTGGGGTAAGGGGTAAATAGGGGGTAAATAAAGGGTATTAACAATACATTTAAAAATATTTTCCTAAATTCAAAAAATTTGTATCTAAACATATGTTTTAGCAGTTGCGGAATCCAACAAAAGCATTTGTATTAATTTTTCGCCACCCTTTCATCCCCAAAATGTTAAATAGGATAAAATAGGGATAATAACCATAGCTATTTGACCTAGATTCATAAAATTTGTATCTAGCATCGGAGAAAAAACTAGAAAAACTTTTTAAAATTCGGCGACCTCCCTTTAGCAACAATGTTTTCATATCAATATTTAACCACCCTTTCCTCCCAAAAGTGGTAAATAGGGGTAAAATGGGGGTGATAACCATAACATAATGAGTTATTGGACCTAGATTCATAAAATTTCTATCCAAACATACCCAAAGTGTTTAATATTATCATTTGAATTAATTTTTTACCACCCTTTCAGCTCCACAGCAAAAAATAGCATATCAACCACAACATGTGATCTATTTAACTTAGATTTATAAAATTGTTAGGGCTTACCTGGATATGTTTTACCATGGGAGAAAATGTAAAAGCATTTAAAATTATGCGACAACCAGCAACAAGATGATATGACTACATAAACAGTGAGTTCATCACAACAGTGGCATTGTAACATTTAGTCACTCGTTGTGATTGTGATACAAGTGTACCCCCTCCCCTCCCAGATATTTAATAGTGCATCCCTAATCACCTTTTGGGAATGATACTAGTAGACTTCACAGATACCCATCCTTGCACATACAATGTTGTAGCAATGTATTAATGTGACACAGAAAGTCAGCCTAAGTAACGTCAAGATATGCCTCGTCAACCCCAACTAATTACCTCGCGGTTTATATATTGCTAGACAAGAAGCCAGGTCCGTACCGAGAGGAGGGGGGGAGTGCGTCAGGTGTTCGGTTGTTCGCATGTAAATATGTCTCCAGAATACGTTATTGTGCGTATTGAAAAAAAATTGTGGGGGGGGGGGAGTCGGGCCGTGCCCCACAAACCCCCCTACAAAAACGGCGGCGGTCGTTAAGCCTTACTTATAAATTAAGGTCTACGATATACTGGAACGCCCCCCCCCCCCCTAATCAACATACTCGGTACGGGCCTGAGAGGATATGCCTACAATGTTTCACTAGTGCGGTATCTTAGTTCATCATTTTGAAGATGATAATCAAGGTAGCTCTTTAATATTCATCACAGAAACAACCTAATGTTTTTGAATAACGCACGCGCTGTATATTAGGACGACTGATTACCCTGGTTACCCTGCTTACAGGTGAGAATCTCCACGCTTAGTTAAAACTTAGAATTATTCTCACATTCAGTGCATTAGTTCTCACCGTGAGAGATATCGGTATACGCCTTAGCTCACTCATGCTGTTGGTTTCACTACGAGACGTATGGTGAGATCAGCCCATCTCGCACTCTCTCCTATACACTTCACTGATCATGCTGATCAGGTTGCTAAACTTTTGCCGTTTCAGATAGATATTCGTACGAGAAAATGCATACTGCATCGTTGGGCATACGGCGAGATGGGCTGCTCCCAGCACAAGTCACCACATCAAGTCCTCGCCTAAAGGCTCGGGCTTGATGTGGTGACATGTGCTGAGATAAGCCCGTCTCGCCTTCCCAACGATGTCGTATGCATATAGTATCGCACTATGTTTTGTTCAGAATGTCCAATTGACACAAACATTGTTCATTTTTCGCGCGATATTGAAATTTAAAATTGTATGTAGTGCCGGTGTAAAGTCTGGAAATATACAGCCCTCCCAGATTATACCCGGGGAGATTGTGGGCGCCCCAGAATCTACCCCAGGGTAGATCCTGAACAATACCCCCGAGGTAGATTACGGTGTCCCCTTTATTGTGATTATGTGAAGTGTCTTCGGCGCCCAAAATCTACCCCTCCCTCCCAGAATATACACCCCTTTTTAACAAATTTACATGTGTGACCATCCCAGAATCTACCCCTCCCTCCCAGAATATACTCCCTTTTTCAATACTTATATGCGAACCTCCCATAATCTACCCCTCCCTCCCAGAATATATCTCCCTTTTCAATACCTATATGCGAACGTCCCAGAATCTTCCCTTCTCTCCCAGAATATACCCCTCTTTGCAAAAACTATAATATTATGCGACCCTTACAGAATCTACCCCTTCTTCTCAGAATACACCCCTTTTTAACTAATTTACATGTGTGACCATCCCTGAATCTACCCCTCCCTCCCAGAATATACCCCCCTTTTCAATAATTATATGTGAACCTCCCATAATCTACCCCTCAATCCCAGAATATATCTCCCTTTTATATACCTATATGCAAACCTCCTAGAATCTTCTTTTCTCTCCCAGAATATACCCCTCTTTGCAAAAACTATAATAGTATGCGACCCTCCCAGAATCTACCCCTTCTTCCCAGAATATACCCCCCCCCCCCCCTTTTCAACAAATTTACCTGTGCGACCCTTCTAGAATCTACCACTCCCTCCCAGAATATAACCCCCCTTTTCAATACCTATAAGCAACCCTCCCAGAATCTACCCCTCCCTCCCAGAATATACCTCCTTTTTCAATACCTATATGCGAACCTCCCAGAATCTACCCTTCCCTCCCAGAATATACCCCCGTTTTCAAGAAATTTACCTGTGCGACCTTTCTAGAATCTACCCCTCCCTCCCAGAATATACCTCCCTTTTCAATAACTATATGCGAACCTCCTAGAAATTACCCTTCCCTTCCAGTATATACCCCCCTTTGCAAAAACTATAATATTATGCGACCCTCCCAGAATCTACCCCTCCCTCTCAGAATATACCCCCCTTTTCAACAACTCTAATATGATGCGACCCTCCCAGAATCTACCCCTCCTTCCCAGAATATGCCCCACTTTTCCACAACTATAATATTATGCGACCCTCCCAGAATCTACCACTCCATCCCAGAATATACCCCCCTTTTCAAAAACTATATACGACACTCCCAGAAT
Organism: Flabesymbios commensalis; assembly: GCA_964017125.1. Classification (NCBI taxonomy): domain Eukaryota; kingdom Metazoa; phylum Annelida; class Polychaeta; order Terebellida; family Flabelligeridae; genus Flabesymbios; species Flabesymbios commensalis. The sequence goes on from OZ024903.1 coordinate 102,818,519, forward strand.
CTACCCTCCCTCCAAGAACATACCCCCCCCTCCTCTTTCAAAAAGTATTATATTATGCGACACTCTCAGAATATACCCCTCCCTCCCAGGATATACCCCTTTTTCAACAAATTTTTATGTGCGACCCTCCCAGAATCTACCCCTCTCTCCCAGAATACCCCCCCCCTTATTAACCGCTATATGTGTCCCCCCCCCCCCCAGCATCTATCCCTCCCTCCCTTTATGTTTTTCAGTTCTGGGAGCAAGTGCTATATTCTCTCACTTAACATGTAGTTCTGGAAAAGGAGGCATATTCAGTGACTGAGGGGTAGATTATCTTGGAATATCGCACATAGTTGTAGTCTTGTAGAAAGGGGGGGTGTATATTTCGCAAGGGAGGGGTACATTCTAGGGTATCGCATATAGATTCTGGGAAGGTCGCATATGGTTATTGAAAAGGGGACGAGATTCCGGGAGGGGTAGATTCTGGGAATATCACATTGTTGTTGTTAAGAAGGGGGGGTATTCTGGGAGTGAGGGTAGGTTCTGAGATCGCGCATAATATTGTAGTTGTTGAAAAGGGGGTATATTCTAGGAGGAAGGGGTGGATTCTGGGAGGGTTGCATATAGTTGTTGAAGACGGGGGTATATGGGTGGGTTGCATTTAGTTGTTGAAGACGGGGGTATATATTATGGGAAAGAGGGGTGGATTCTGGGAGGATTGCATATGTAAATTTGTTGAAAAGGGAAGTATATTCTGAGAGGGAGGAGTCGATTCTGATATTATGCCCCATCACATCTAGATTCTGGGAGCGTTGCATAATATTATAGATGTTGAAATTCTGGGAGGGAGGTGTAGATTCTGGGATGGTTAAAGTTTTAATGTCGAAGTTATCTACAAGTCACTACAAAAGTGATCTTGGCCACTGAAGAAGTGATCACAGCAACTTTAACAGTTATCTCAGCTTCTATAAAGTTGATTTTGGTCACTGAAGAATTAATCACAGCAACTTTAAAAGTTATCTCAGCCATTACAAAAGTGAACTTGGCCACCAAAGAAGTGATCACAGCAATTTTAAAAATTATCTCAGCCACTACAAAAGTGATGTTGGCCACCAAGGAGTGATCATAGCCGCTCTAAAAGTTATCTAAGCCACTACAAAGTAATCGTGGCCACTGACGAAGATAACACAGCTATTTTAAAAGTCATCTCAGACACAACAAAAGTAATCTTGGCCACTGAAAAAGTGATCACAGCCACTTTAAAATTTATCTAAGCCACACAAAAGTGATCTTGGCCACTGAAGAAGTGATCACAGCCACTTTGAAAATTATCTTACCCACTACACATGTGATCTTTGCCACTGAAGAAGTGATCACAGCGATTTTAAAAGTTATCTCAGCCTTCACAAAAGTGATCTTGGCCACGGAAGAAGTGATCACAGCCGATTTAAAAGTTATTTCAGCCACTAAAAAAATGCTTCTTGAGTTGACTAGATCAGTTTGTTTGTGGCCATGATCGCCTTTGTGGTGGCTGAGATTGTTTTTAAAGTGGCTATAATGGCTTCTTGGGTGGACAAGATCACCTTTGTTGTGACCAAGATCACGTTTTAGGGGCTGCCATAGGATTGTTAGTGGCCAAGATCACTTATGTAGTGGCTGAGATAATTTGAATATCATATTGTGTCCATAGTCACTAGTCACATAGTCACATAGTAGCTACATGATGTTAGTGAATTAGAACTGGTGAGCACTTTCTCACCCGGTCTTTTAGTATATAACTTCTAGAATCAACAGGGACCTGTTCTATAGCATATCTCAGTTTCTAATCCATAGCCATTGTTTATATAATTATGTACTGTGCTTACACAATTCATTATGTTAGATGAATATATATGTGTATATATTTGTCTTTTCTCAATATTGCTCCATTTTTGCTATCTGTTTGATATGTTTTATTTAAATGTTATTTTCTCGATGTCCTCCGGTTAAGTTTCTTAGTCCGAAATAGTTTACGCTCGACTATACGGTCTGCATTTAAAGGCCTGACAAATTTGTAATATTGTAGGCTGGAGTAGTCACTTAACTGTGACAATAGACTACAATAAGATAAGGATCTAAATGTCTTGTCCGGTTTCATGTATGGCTATTAATGATATAAAGAGCTGTCATTGTTTTTAATACTAATACGTTATAATTTTTATTTTTTAGATTATCAGAGCATCACAAAAAAAACCAGAATCATGGCAAAAAAGAAATTAAAAAATGTGTTCATTTTCCTTACATTAACACTGATATTTAGCTATTATTATCTTGCCAACTATGCAGACACTGTTACAAGGGGATTGCTGCCAATTGCCATTGAGTTGAAGTTTATGGAATATGATACAATGAAGAATAGATTAAAGTTTAGAGAAGGGCAAATCACATGGGTTGATCCACCAGGGTCGTTTATGGAGAGACTTCTACCATATAATGAGGCACTGGACGATTTAAGAGCACAGTTATCACAACAAAGTCATTTGCCTTGGCGTGACTTAAATGACGATATCACGATTCTGGACGGGAAAAAAGACGAGCTGCTCTACGTAACAAGTAACACAAAACTTTATACGTTGGCTTTGAAACGGCACAGTATGACCCGTAAAGTAGGTAGTTATTCTTGTCTAAATGATACAAGTAACTACTTAGTTCAGAATTATTACATGTGGTCCAGCACCTCGCCGTATTGTGATTACCTTAAAAGACGTCCTGATTATTCTAGTTCACAATCACTACTTATATATCAGTGCAACGAAGACCTAACCAAATCTCAAACTCCTGAATGTTTGAAACCTATTGATCATTATCATTATTCTGCAAAGACAGTTGATCGCAAAAGTGAGCCAAACTCATCATTTCCAGAATATTATCTCAATAATTATCCAGAATATATATTTTACATTAATGCTCTTCATGACGGCGTTGTTAACGCTGATGGTTATGTGTTCACGCAATCTGTCAAGATTGTAGATGTTGTGTGTGAGCAACAATACTCTGTAAATCCACCGAAAAACTATGCAAATTCTTCACTTTATCCCGAAGTATTTGTTATATCACAGCACTGGGGCAAAGCATATTTTCACAAGCACGGCGAAGACATCCCGCGTATAGCCCCCTATCTAGCCTTCCTCACGAAAAACAAGGCCATCAAAATTCATGTGACGGAGACCCGAGTCAATTCTGTGACGGCAAAAACCCTGATGATGCTGGGAATAAACTCTAATCGTCTTGTGAAGGGTGACATTAGAGCCAAAATAGTGTATTTACCTCAGGTTACAAGCTGTGGTTATTCAAATCAACATTCAGCACAGCTAGTATCAAGACTCTATAGACAGTATGTGGACAGAAATATAACTGACAACAGGAGAAATTCCATGGTTATGATTCATAGAACAAAGAAACGATTATTAGTGGACTACGATAAAAAGGAGAGAGCAATGCTTGAAGTAGCCGAAGATTACAACCTCAAGTTTGAAGTGCTGTCCGACAATGCATTACCATCTTTTCTGGATCAAGTGAAGCTTTTTCGTCGTGCGGCAGTTGTGATCGGATCGCACGGGGCTGGCTTGGTCAATATGATTTTCTCAGAGCCGGGCACACTGGTGATAGAGGGTACGTGCTCGCCACCTGGGCTAATGATGGCCTACGTAAGGCTAGCACACATTCTCGGACATTATTATCATGCCATACCTTCACTGGGAAAGTGGACAGGATCTGTCAACATCAAAACGGACACCTTTATCACTGAGGCGAAAAAAGTCATTGACGCTCACTTCACAAAAAATAAAAACAACTAATATTTAACATACATTTATTCATGCGATATGGAAAAATACAGCACATGTTTCACGAATTGAGCATCACACTTTTTTCATGGAACGAGCTATGTCTGTTGATGTTACATGGAGCACTGTGACTGTGTAGGTTGTTCCCCAACAGACACAGATAGCATGTGTGTGGCGACAGCTACCGGTTTCAGCGAGTTCGGCTGGGTTCGGCATCTGACGAGAGGCCGCCCCCTGACGGACAACACTGGCGCTGACACACGCGGTCAAACCCGCTCGACTCACACTTGTGATCTACTCAGGGAGCAGGGCGGACCTGTCGTCCCCTGCTCCCATGCCATGCGGCCTGAGCCGTTGCGTCCATCTGACATCATCTGTTCCATCTGATTAGTGCACACCGAAGTTATGACTATAATAAAGAAACAAGGAGTCAAACAAAGAAGAATGATAGAGAAGAGAAGTTCCTGTATAGCCATATTGGTTCCCCCTTCAGCTCCTCTATATTGCCATATTGGTGACTCACGACGCTAGAAACGAACATGCAACCCTTCTGATTTGGACAGTTGCCACCAAGCAACCACACGATAATGGTGACCCCAGACGCTCGATCGACCACGCACCTTCTACAGTCAGATCTGCAATTTTGAGAACTCAAATTAATCAACCAGATCGACCCGACGATGAAACGTTCACGCAAAACCACTGGTTTTGAGTCAGCAATGGATAGTTTTTAAAAAATTAGGGGATTTTTTTAAGAAAATGACACATCATTTTTTTTCTCAGGTATGTGACGATTGTAGGTCATTGTTAATCAAATGCAGTAAGTTTAGTTTAGTCTGAAGATAGGTGCATGCATTTTGATTGAAAACGGCGAAAATTTCATTAAATTTGGCCACAAACCACGTGCGTTTTATCTTTTTCAAGCTGGCGACTAGCGAGTAACGCAATAAATTGGATCGATTTTCCCAACCCTTACTATTAAAAATTTTGAATAAAAATATCCTCGTATTTACGCTAATTTAAACCATTAGGAGGGAACTGTTTCTAATTCATTTGCAATCGTTAAACGCCATAATAGGGTGGTTCGATTGTCACACCCCCCTGGGCAAATTAAAAAAATTCGATTCAGAGAACTTTTGATAGGATTAGAGCCATTTAAAATTGTTCGCCTGATTTACATGTCAATAAACGGCCTCATTTGACCCATAAATGTATTTTTGTTAGGACTGTAGGTCAACATATTGCAATCATAACCATATTTTTTATTCCAGAGGAAGCAGATTTATTTTGATATGTTTGGTAAGTGCAGCCATTTTGGCAGCAGGTGACCTTAATTTAGCTACTGAATGCCAGACGGCTACACGTGATCCCACCATATACCGACATGCAAGGCGACAATCACCCCATCAGCTCAGTCTATCATATATTTGCATAAATTAAGATGCCATTTTGTTGCGGTGGAAGACACAGCAAAATCCGTCGCCCAGACCGTAGAGTTAATGGAATGATAGAGAACAGAAGTTCCTGTATAGCCATATTTGTGCCCCCTTCAGTTCCTCTATATTGCCATATGTGTGTCTCAAACTGCCGACAGAACACCACACAGGTGTCTGCCTACACCCACCCCTCCCCCTTCATGAAATGTTGACACATATGCGCCAGCCAAGCAGAGAGCTTGTAGCAGGACAGCCAGCCAATCACAAGCACACTACGATAGGCTGAAAATGAGAGGGGGGAAAATGTGACGTCAGCCCATCTGCACAATATAGAACACAGAATAGCAGTGTTTATGGCTGGCAGTGTAGTTGAATGTGTGTTGAATGTCAAGCTAGCTGGTCATAGTTTTAAATTACCTTTGGTTGGACAGAATGCGAAACCTGTGATACATAAACCAATAGATTGATCTATGAGTCATTCGGTACTGCAGTGGTAGGCCTTATAATAGTCATGATCAGCAGGATAAGGGTTAATATTTTGTATGCTGATGATGTAATGATGTCTAAACGTAGCTACCCTGGCTACAGCTGGGGCTCAAAATTGACAAAAGTAATGTAACTGATCTGAAAAGCTTGGCCAGGATTCCCTTCTCCATCCCTAAAAGCTGTTAGTAAAGATTAAAAATACGATTGTGTACCAGCAGTCATTTTTCTCTCGTACAATACGCACCTTCAGCAAGTATCAGATAAGACCCTTTAATCTCTAATAGTTAATGAATTATTCTCTCTTTCAATATATCATTCAACAATTACATCTATATATTAATTATGTAAGTTAACTTCAAATATACTGATTAAGTTGGCTTATAATTCGTTTTATGCTCACTAGAAAATAGTACGTTTAAGCTCATACAGAGACACCATGTTAACGCTAATAGATTGGCTCTGAGTCACTTAAAGCTATACACCACTCTAGGTACGTTTCTGGTTTTAGTTGTACCCCAGTTGCCTTTGAGCTCTGAACTATTTATTACACTCAAGACCCCAAAGATACATCATTATGTGCAAGAACATATCATAACAAAAATGAAAAAATAACAGTATCTTCATGGTATGTGAGTTTGTATGCAAATAATAAAAAAAAATTATAAAATAATACTGATGTGTGATGGTGAACATAATACCACAAATATTAATTATTTACTACTGATTTAAAAAAATACTTTTTTTTATTATTTTAACACACATCTTCAAAATAAAACAACAGCATTTTGAAAGTTATCTAAAGTACGACATAATTATTTTAACAGAAGTTGCTAATATACATTGTTTTTCATCATTTTAACTAGACAATAAAACATGATATTTTTCTGTACTTCTGCAAACTAACTTCCGCTCATCATTGAAAATACTGCACTGAAACAAAAAATGAAATTCATCCCCTAATACATGACTCACATTATATTTTCTCTCACTGCGCATCAAATTTTCATATCTGCCTCTCTCTATTTGTAATTTATGATTTGAAACTCTAAACTTAATTATTGAAATTCTGGAACTGACACTGGCAATTTTAAAACATCCTATAATTATAACACTTACTATTATTAAAAACATCCTTATATTTAACGTGTAGACGATGTTTTAAAACTGATTTATGTTTGGTACACACTTTGTAATCCAATGATTATACAATTGTTAAAACAATTTTGAAAATGCAAAATCCAATCTGATTTTATCAGACCTGTTTTGTTAAGCTTAGTGGCCTATACATGACATGACAAAGAGTTTTACTAAATTGTTTGTCATTTGCATTAACACTCTTTTTGCCCAAAAATTCAATACATTTTGATCAATACTAGCTTGTAGAGGGGTGCTACTTAATTCACCATACACCTGTGCATATAGCTGTTTGCGCCTGTTTCTTGCATTTATTGAACTTCCCATTTTAGTTAAAATCAATACCCAAATATTTATAATCTGTAAACACTTCTAATGGCAAACCACTATAATTTTGGAATGTTTCGACTTTTACCTCTTGAAAAATTCATCACTTTTGTTTTTTGAGTATTAACTGCCAATTTTCACAGAGTACAATAATGATGTGCAGCGTTCAATGCTGCTTGCAACTCACATTCAGATTCAGCCATTATTATAGTGTCATCTGCATATAACAATATATACAATTGATGTACTTCAGTGTCATCATCACCAAATATTTGATTTGTACAATATTTAAGAACATCTAATCCATGATAAGCATGTGAAATAAATTCTGACATATCATTGACAAAAATGGAAAACAATAATGGAGATAAATTTTCACCCTGTCTAACACCGACCTTGCATCTAAAAAATGATGTTTGACTACCTTTACCTATTTTGACACAAGATTTTACCCGACTATACAAGTTAAAAATGACACTCTATATCTGTAATCAGCGTGGGGCTTTCTGGGTACAAGTGTGTACCTACCTACCTACCAGTTAACTACTCCTTTAATATTCGTATTTAGCTGCGATAACTCTAAGCAAATTCAAGCCGACTAATCTAAAACATAGGCGTAAAGACCTGTTTTACTTGAAGCAAGTCCACTCAAAATGTCGGCAGTATAAATTTGAAATGACTCCGCCATGTCATCTACATTTGAACGATTTTTGGCAAATTTCCTGATATACGAATTAGGTTGGCTTATAATTTTTTTTATGTTCACTAGAATAAAGTAAGTTTAACAATCTCACATATAGAGTAACTGAGATACTTCTAAATTTGATGCAAGCTGACTTAACTAGAATGTTACGTGGTGAAAAACTTGCTTTTCCAAGCAGGTCAATTCTAAAATTTTATCACTGTAGACTTGAAATAACAAAGCCATTTCATCTATGTATTAATGAGATGAATCAACTGTTCGAAGTCGTTTTATATTCACTAGAATAATTGACGTTTAGCAAAATTATACAGCCATTTTGACCCAAATAGCTTTGGATCATAACAACTTATGTCTAGCTGAGATAACAAATTCAAGCTGACATAACTAGAAGGTTTCGTCGTTTCGAACTGTTTGTTTTTAAGTAGCTTAATTAAAACATATCGACACAGTCAATTTAAAATAAAAACGCCGTTGTGTCTATGCATTATTGATTTAAGTCAACATTCGAATTAAGTTGGATAATAATTTGTTTAATTTCCAATAGAAACGAGTAGGCTACGTTCATCAAGCTAAGACAGGGAAGTCATTTTGACGCGAATAGATTGGATCTGAACAATTTATTTATATCTGGCTGAAATAACTCAAAAAAATTCAAGCTGACCTAACTGGAATGTTACGTCGTTTTGACTTGTTTGACGCGAAGAGATGAGGCCATGTCCACTCATCTGTACCTAACTAAGATAGGTTGAAACAAATGCAAGTGATTTATATATTATGTTGCATCAAAAATACCTGTTTCAATTGAAACAAGTCGACCAGAACATTGTTGGTGCTATAAATTTTAAATACCATATCATTATACATATAATTTTGCGATTTATGTCAGCTTTGGAAATATACAATTTAATTTAGATTACATTTTTCTCTATGCTCACCATGCAAAATCACCCCGGGAAAGGCATATTTGACAAATTAACCTTTTGAGATGAGTAGATGGTTAACTTATTTATAAGTAAGATAGCTCAAAACAAATAAGTAGAAGTAGTAGTAATAATTGCTTTACGTCACTTTTCGGCACAAAAGGTCTTTCAAGTGACATTGTAATACGATAAAAACGTTGTAGTCAATTGATGAGATGAATGATGTACAGATGATGATGTGAGGGTGGTGGTGATAGGACATGGTGAGTTATTGAGAGCGTTTTCCTTCGCAAGCTCAATAAGGGGTTCTGGGCATGCCTAGGGGATCTACCCCCAGACATGCCCAGACGACCGGAGACTTGGGTTTCGCTGTAAATAAGTAAAATGTTACGTCGCTTTTTAAATTGAAGCATATCAATCCCAAATTGTCGGTCTTGTGAACTATAGATGTTAATTATAATGATTGTAGACCGAAACAGTTGATTTTATTAATTTGTCAAAATAACACAATAAATTGGTATTTTTATTTATTTTGTGGTGATTCAATCAATTCAATAGGAGCTGTGTAAATAAACTCGGTTTAAGTAACGTTTCTTAGTAAAACTATTTTTATTAAAGCTCGGTAAGCTGAAGTAACTTACCCAATTTTTTCATGAAATGGACAGTAGGCCTATATTGAATTATGATGTGCGAAAGGAAGGAGTCCAAACAGTGTGGAATTTTCATATCAAGGTCAGTCATTTTGGTTATAATCAAATAAGTTATTTGATATAATGTAACAGAAAAGTGACAGAGTAAGTGTTACTCACTGAACTTGAATCAATTTATTCTCGTGATTTCAAATAATAATGTAGATGATTTTTTTTTTAATTAGCTATTCTTGTTGCGGGTAGTTGTACGCATATCCTGCCAACCATAACATTTTTCCGGTATGCCTTGTTCGTTTTTCCCTTCCTTTTCCATTTAATGATTTTGAAAAAAAATCCTTATATATGCGGCCATAATTTCATGTATTGGCCAAAGGCATTATACAGACAGACAGACAGATATTTTATTGACATAAAGAAAAGTCATTGCAGACTTATCTGTCATAAAAATGATGGAATATATGTACATATATGTATATATATACAAGATGTTAAATTCGCTGAAATCACACGACAATTTACATGGTATTACATACAGAATTAAAATTATGTTAAAAGGCAGAGCCATGGTAAAACACTGGATATTGCTGGATATACAATAAATATGTCATCCTTTATACTAACGTTACTTAGCCCCGTACTTACAAATAACGACACAAATGTTTTATATTTAAAATAATATAAAAACAAATTCCAACAAATGTATCGACAAGATATGAGTCCACGTCCCCCTCCCTTTTTCTGTCATCTGTGCCTATCATCACACAGATTGTTGCAAGCTCTTATGCTGTGCGACCAACCAATTACACATAGCTACTCATGTGTTTTTTCTCTTCAAGTTAACTTCAAAAAAACAAGATGTATTTATCGTTGTATTTGCATTTGTCATCTCCTTTATGATCATCTAGCTGTTGGAGTTCAATTGAAATAAACCCAATAAAGAATCATCGAGGCACATAACCGAGGGATACAAATAACCTTGACGTGAGAAAATATTAAAATACACATAACATAATCACCTAATAACAACGCCATATGTTAGCAATAGTTAATTTATGTGTTGTTGTAATTCGAAATTATAATCAACATTTTATTTGACAAAATAAATGAGTTATCAGTAACATAATTTTGCCCAGTCGAGTAAGAAAATTACTTGTTTTATATTCTCTACAAAAAATAAAGTTACACCACCTTGGGGAGGGTGTGTGTGTTTGTGTGTGTGGGGTATTTGCTGTTATGCATTGTTTTGTGAAAATATTGGAAGGGGTGGGCATTATCCAAGGGCATCGAGTAGGGTTTGGTTAGTATACATAAAACGGCGCTTTATCATTACACTTCTAGCATGTACAATTGCACGGCGGTCACGGATACTTGGTCAAATATTATCACGACACAGTCATTTGCCTTGGCGTGACTGAAATGACGACATCACGATTCTGGACGGAAAAAAAGACGAACTGCTCCACGTAACAAGTAACACAAAACTTTACACGTTGGCTTTGAAACGGCACATTTTGTCTGGTAAAGAAAGCGACTCTTCTTGTCTGAATGATACGAGTAACTATTTAGTTCAGAATTATCACACGTGGTCGAGCACCCCACCGTATTGTGATTACCTTAAAAGACGTCCTGATTATTCTAGTTCACAATTACTACTTATATATAAGTGCAACGAAAACCTAACCAAATCTCAAACTCCTGAATGTTTAAAACCTATTGATCATTATCATTATTCTGCAAAGGCAGTTGATCCCAAAAGTGAACCAAACTCATCATTTCCAGAATATTATCTCAATAATTATCCAGACTATATATTTTACATTAATGCTCTTCATGACGGCGTTGTTAACGCAGAAACCATAAAGATGCTGGGAATAAATCCTAAACGTCTTGTGAAGGGCGATATTAGAGCCAAAATAGTGTATTTACCCCAGGTTACAAGCTGTGGTTATCCAAATCAACATTCAGCACAGCTAGTTTCAAGACTCTATAGATAGTATGCGGACAGAAATATAAGTGACAGCAGGAGAAATTCCATGGTTATGATACATAGAACCAAGAAACGATTATTGAAGGACTACGATAAAAAGGAGAGAGCAATGCGTAAAGTAGCCAAAGATTACAACCTCACGTTTGCAGTGTTGTCTGACAATGCATTACCATCCTTTCTGGATCAAGTGCAGCTTTTTCGTCGTGCGGCAGTGGTGATCGGATCGCACGGGGCTGGCTTGGTTAATATGATTTTCTCAGAGCCAGGTACACTGGTGATAGAGGGTACGCGTTCGCCACCCGGGCTGGTGATGTGCTATGTAAGACTAGCGCACATTCTCGGTCATTATTATCATGCCATACCTTCACTGGGCGAGTGGACAGGATCTGTTAATATCAAAACGGACACCTTTATCACTGAGGCGAAAAAAGTCATTGATGCTCACTTCACAAAAAACTAAAAACAACTAATATTTAACGCATTATTATTATTATTATTGTTATTATTATTATTATTGTTATTGTTATTTTTATTATTATTATTATTATTATTATTATTATTATTATTATTATTATTATTATTATTATTATTATTATTATTATTATTATTATTATTATTATTATTATTATTATTATTATTATTATTATTATTATTATTATTATTATTATTGTTATTGTTGTTATTATTGTTGTTAATAATTTTATTATTGTTATTTTTATTATTATTATTATTTTTATTATTATTTTTATTGTTATTGTTATTGTTATTATTATTATTATTATTATTATTATTATTATTATTATTATTATTATTATTATTATTATTATTATTATTATTATTATTATTATTATTATTATTATTATTTTTATTATTTTTATTTTTATTATTATTACTATTAATATTATTATTATTATCATTATTATTATTATTATTATTATTATTATTATTATTATTATTATTATTATTATTAATACTATTATTATTATTATTATTATTATTATTATTATTATTATTATCATTATTATTATTATTTTTTTTTTTTTTAATGTTATTGTTATTATTATTATTAATATTATTATTATTATCATTATTATTATTATTATTATTATTATTATTATTATTATTATTATTATTATTATTATTATTATTATTATTATTATTATTATTATTATTATTATTATTATTATTATTATTATTATTATTATTATTATTATTATTATTATTATTATTATTATTATTATTATTATTATTATTATTATTATTATTATTATTATTATTTTATTAAGGTGTTCTCATAAAGCCTCATTTCCCATAGTGTAATGAAATGATCATTGTTTGCTTTGTGCGTGGAATGTGTGTTGAATAGCTGGGTCAGTCAGAAATTGAATGACGAAACCTGTGATGCATAAACCACGTTAAATTGCTTGTCGTATATTGTTAGAATAGAATAAGGAGGAGGATGTGACTATGGGGGAGTGGGAAAAGGGCTGTCTCCGCATCTGGATATTTTTTGTATAAGAATTCGATAGGTCCTCTTTGTTTTTACTGATCTTACTGATAATCTACTGTAGTCAAACAGTCAATTATTGCTTAAATATAATTCCAGTGTATGTATTATAATGGCGAACAAAGCAGCGAGAGCAACAATAAAAGCCATCTATAATAAAGGCACGCCTATCAACACTGCCAACACTGTCAACACTCACAGATGAGGGAAGGCCTGCCAGTAAACTCACCAGGTGGCTCTGGTCAAGACCCGTCCTTGAAGAATCTGATGTACTTCAGTTAATTTGAAAGAAGAGATCTGCCACTCTTATGAATGAAATACATATCATATTGCAATTTCAAGTGTAGCTAAACGATTTATAGATCCTTGAACTACAACATGTACATAAAGTTACAGATTTAAACATATATATTATGTTTATGATTAAAAGAATATCATAGTTCAAGCAGCCAAAAGGAAAAATAATTGAGCATTACTCAAACACTTAAATTGCAATGTTTGCGTCATTTTTTATGTGCCACGTAGACATATTTATAAGATATTCAATACGAACTCGTGATTACTAAATTTACGCGAATATTAAAGCGACGCAATCAGGCTGAAATCACTAAAAAGGCTAATATCACTTATTCCGGACATGCATGTCTAAAATAAGAAATACGGGAAATGTGTCTCTATATCTAGCCTAACTGGTAAATGCGCAGCACACAAATTAAAAAAACGCTTGCAGTTCTAGTCTATGGACATTTTTACATCATATGATCATATTAAAAAGCCAAAATAAAATCACCGATTTTTTGACGATTTCAGCCTGATTGAGTCGCTTTAATACTTGTTATGCCAATGATGTAATGTTGTCTGAACATAGAGAAAAATCAAAACTAATTTTGAATGATAAATGAATTATAGATTATACTTGATAGAGAGAGAAATCAGAAGTTGTAAAAATAGAATAAGTTACAAAAAATGTATTTTTACTCATGTGTAATAGATTTTGTAATTGGACATGTGCTTTGTATTGTAATTGCATGAAGGCGAGCGCGGGATGCTATTGTTTTAGTTCAGATCGGCAGCCATTAGATGGTTGAATGAACATTGGTAACGCACAACCGCCCTGTTACCATAACACAAATCAGTCTTGCATATTTTCTGGTTTTACTACTAACCTGCTAACTGCTGAGAAATAAGAACCTTCAATGCTAAACGATATGTTTTTTATACATTTCATTTGAATATGATAAACCAACTGTCAAAAAATAGAGGAGAACATCACAACAATGGTGCTACATAACTTAACGTCTTCATGACATGATGAACATTTGATTTTTTTTCTATGTGCCTTTGTGTCACATTTTGCATATTTTTACAGTTCAACGTTTTATACAGCATTTCTTCAAACATTATTCAGGTATTCAGACTAACAACAGACATTTATCTACAACTATAAGATAATTACTTTGAATGGATAGATACCTGCAAATATATCAAACCGATTTGATCTGACTATGATATCATTCAATATTTATAACTATGCTCACTTCTTATAATTAGTGATGGTTTAAAATTAAATCAACAGTGCTAACAAAATGCTTGAAGTATTCTAAATTTAAACGCAGAACAAGGAATAGAAGCCACACCAATTAGCATGTAAATATTTACTTTATATCAATGATTGTTGCAGTACACTTTATTAATTAGAAATAACAAATATGTCTTTGAGTTACAAAACAACAAATACACGTCACTGCAATATATTTTGCTGTTGTGATGTCAAATCTACATACATAATGAATAATTGCAAGCTTCCTAGGGTTTATTGTCACAAGAACATAGAAATGTACATTAGAAAAGTGAAGATAAATAAAGAAAGTAGCGCGCAGTGGCATGCGTATTTGTCCACGACATATTACACATAGTATATTAACCAGCTAAGTAACAAGTGATATTATTCAACTTCTCATTTGTTGTATATGAGTCTTTCCGATTCGATATTAGTAACATTGATTTCGTTAATAGGATGAAAAGTAAATTAACCGACAACAGTAAATAATAGAAATGTTTTCGTATAATTATGTTATGTAAAGATTTTGTATCTGCAGCTAGGTTAAGTCAAGTACATAATTTTGTATCTGCAGCTAGGTTAAGTCAAGTACATAAGTAAGTTTTTAACCCTTTAAGCCCTCACGATGCATTAAAGCATCATTTTACATCCCTGAAAACAAGCTTCCATGAAACTGGTTTACAATACATGGTGATTTTCTTGAATTTTTCACCTACTTCAAATTATCTTTATCCACTACAAGTCGAGAATTGCGACAGCAATTCGCGACTTGTAGTGGATGAAGATGACAATGGTAAATGCAGGCTTGAAAGGGTTAATCCCACTTTTCGGCCAGTATGGCCATTTAAGTGACTGTGCTAAAAAACCCATCCTATTGTGTGTAATGAAGCTATGGTAAAAAAGTCAAACTGATAACAATGATGCTCGCACTAGAGCCATTCAGTTAATCCTTAAAGTGGTAATCGAGTCTATTGTCAAGTTAGGGATTTCTTTTGGCCTTTCAAAATAGCAAATGTGTATGTACTGTCCATGTTTTTAATGACAGCAGCTCAGCTTCATAAGTATATACCCCCATCCCCCAGTGGTAATGATTTAAAGGTATAGTCAACTGTCAAAATAAATTGGACAAGGCTGTCCCCAGAATGCAACAGTGGTCCCTGGGCATTCCACAATGACATATGACCCCTCATCCACAGTTATCAGTTAAGATGATAATAATAATGCATTTCATACACATCGCCTCATTAGGAGCAAGCTCCCAAATCATATAAACTCTAGATACTTGAGCGACGTCTATGAAGAAATAATTCACCAATTCTCCTATGTGTGCTTTGTGTTGAGATACAAATAGTTGTGTTACCATGGGGGTCTGGAAGCAGTTGACTCACAGCATATTGACATTCAGAGCTTTCCCAGCCAACAAGGCACACTCACCAAATGTTGGTTTAATGTCTGCCAACGTCGCGGACGTTGGGCTAACATCAAAACAACATTGGGTCAATTTCTCGATGGAGTAGTATCTTGAAATCAGTTCAGTCGCTGATATTAATGCGCCAAAGTGTATTTTATAGGCTAATGTAGGCCTACACCTGACGTCCCACGCATGCCTATTTCGCTGTTGTATGAATCTTTATTATCAAAGTAAAGATATCTAAACATTGTTCATCTTGAGTGCGATATGGGAAAATACAGCACTCGTTCAATGAATAAGGTGTGAACATCTTATTCATGGGACATGCGCTATTTTTCCTACATCGCATACAAATGACAAATGTTTTTTGTAGTGGGCTCCTGCTATGAAACCACAGAATATAATGCATGCTACGGCCGCAGGTGTATGTAGGACTACAGCTGATTGAACACAATAGCTTGATACTGACGTGCCAAGTAGTAGTAGTAAGTTGGTTTACCTCACTTTTCGGCACTAATGGTCATTCAAGTAACATTGTAATACGATGAAAACAGTGCAGTCCTATAATGAGATTAATGATATACAGATCATGATGTGAGGGTGGGGTGATAAGGCATGGTGGGTTTTTGCGTGTGTTTTCCTTCACTCGTCCAATAAGTGCTTCTGGGCATGTCTAGAGGATTTACCCCCAGGCATGTCCAAAGAAACTTGTTTTTTTGTTCAAAAGCAGTCCCGCTATCATCGGGACGGACAGTCGCCAGTGTAACGATGGCTAACTCCATTCACCCCACGTGAGACACATAATGTCTAGCACTCTATTGCCGGTAGTTTTCAAGGCTACCACGGCCAACATCAGTGCCTGTACTGCAATAAATGTGCACTGGCAGTGCCTGTACTGATACGAGAGCTGCATCAGCACCGCTGTTGAATGGGGAACCAGGGTAAGCCGCTGGAAATCTGCCCGAGGATTATGGGCAGACATGTGGAGGCTGTAGCTCCCTTTGATTGCTGTAGACTACTGCTTCCGTATCATGCAGTAGAGCATGCAACATACGAAACATATCCTTGTGACCCTCCCCGGATAGGGAGCGTAAAGTACTACTGCTAGTAATCATCCCACTACACCACTGGCGTGCCAACATGCGCCCACCTCGTAGTAAGGCCTATTTTTTTATTCCTCTGTTTTAGATCAGAAATAAATCTAAAATCTAATGAGGGAGGGCGGTAAAAAAAAACATTTAAGAAAAAAAACCATTGAACATATTTTTGGAAAAGGTAATGAGAGCGACCAAATAAAAAAATATTCGACATATTTCTGGAAAAGTTAACGAGGGCGACGAAATAAACAAGCTAAAAAAAAACATAGCTGGAAAAATATTTTTTATCTCCCGAAATGAACTTGTTTTTTTCGGAATGTTTTTTATCACCCAAATTGACTGTTTTTTCCGAAATCGGCAACAATCTAATACGTGCGCTGGGCAGAACAATGGCAACGTGGCTTGTTTCCGTCCTTAGGGAAGCCGGCGCCATGGATACGGCTGGTTCGACTAGGGCTGCAGCGGCTACTTGGTCCGCAGCTAGAGGCGTGAATTCTAGCACCATCATGGCGGCTGCTGATTGGTCAAACGTTAGAACCATGCAAAACCACTATATAAGACTCTTGCCGAGTAATGCTTTAAACGTAGAACCGTCAGTTCAGAATGCTGTATTGCATTTATGATCGGATTGAAATTTGATATGTTTTTTATTGATTTAATAAAAAAATTTGTGTACTTTTATTATTGTTCTGTGGTTATCCTTTATGATTAGTTGGATACCAATTTAACAGATGGGGGATATTCTCCCATTAATGCAGTATATTACTTTAGTCAAAACAACCCTTTATGCTAAAATTGATCAATTATATAGTGTAACGTGATATAATTGCAATTTTGGCTAAAGCGTTTTGACAAAGTAATATACTGAAAAAAACACATGTTTTTTTGGTAACGCGCAGCCTAAATCTAAAGCGCGCGCTCATCTAAAACAGAGAAAAAAATATAGTGGCCTAAACCAATGTAAAAATACCACTCAATTATTGTGTCTGGCTTCTCACTGACTGCATGTCTCTGTAGTAGTAGTAGTAGGCTAGTAGTAGTAGTAGTAGTAGTAGTAGTAAATTGTCGCTTCACGTCACTAATGGTCATGTTAGTGACATTGTAATACAATAAAAACAGTGCAGTCCTTTGATGAGATGAATGATGATCTTATGACGTGAGTGTGGGGTGATAGGGCATGGTGGGTTTTTGCGAGTGCTTCCTTCAATTGCCTAATAAGGGGTAGTAGTAGTAGTAAATTATTGCTTTACCTCACTTCTCGGCACAAATGGTCTTTAGGTGACTTTTTAATACGATAATAATTAATATGACCGTTGTGGTCAGTTGATGAGATGAATGATGATGTGAGAGTGTGGGTGATAGGGCATGGTGGGTTATTGAGAGCATTTTCTTTCGCTTGCTCTATAAGGGATTCTGGGCATGTCTAGGGGATCAACCCCCAGACACGCCCAGACGGCCGGAGACTTGGGTTTCGCTATACAATTTAATCCGTGGCATTTGGCGGCTGTGTCTCCCTACCGCGATCCACAACTTCAAGTGGGTGAAAATTACTCTTATATGTTTAACTTATAGACAACACATTTGCAAATTTTGATGTCTAAACACCAATTTCATTTTAAATATCAGTGACTTAACCCTTTGACTTCCAGGCCGGGGTGCATGCCAGGATCCAGATATACTGGTGTACGAGTTCTATTTTTCGTCATTTGAAGCTGAAATTGCTAACGCAATTTCCAGCTTCAAATGACGAAAAATACATAAATGTAGTATATATTTGACGAAAATTTGTGTCATTTTATGGTTACGTTCATTGACGAATGACGACGGAAATTTCCGTCATGTATGGTAGTGAAAAGGTTAATCAGCTAGAAAAAAACGACTATAGTCTTGCTTAGCGGTAAAGAGGCTGATGACTCTGTGCCATGCTTTACAGCATGTAACATACAGAACATCTCCCTAATCCGCTTCCTTGGTGAGTCTAAGTCAGTAGGCCTACTACCACTCACAACCATCTCGGTATGTTGACTCCAAAGAAATATAACAAAATAAAGTCATAAAGTCATTACTTATTTACAAAGTATTTACTGCCATCTCATTCTCGTCACAAGCAAACAATGAGAGAATTCATTCAGCGATAATATCCCTTATTCTATCACCATCATTGACACATCTAGATGTAGAAGGAATGGACCATAATGGAAACATGAAGATGTGGAGGGGATGGACTCCAAGTGAAGCTTAAATGACCAGGATGTCATTAATCTTTGGCTGTTAATTGCGTCAGCACAATGCATAAGAATGTTGTAGTCGTAACGTGGGTGGAAGTAGGAAAGTACATGTAGTAGTAGTAAATTAATGCTTAAGGTCACTTATGGACAGTTAAACTTTGTATTATTTAAATCTGTTGATGAAAAGAAAGATGTACAGACGGTAACGTGAGGGTGCCGTGAGGGTGGGGTGATAGTACATAGAATATTGCTTAACGTCACTTTTTGGCACTAATGGTCATTTAAGTGACATTGTAATACAATAAAAACAGTGCAGTCCATTCATGAGATGAATGATGTACAGATGAAGACGTGAGGTTGGGTGATAGCGCATGGTGGGTTATTACGATTGTTTTCCTTCACTCACTTGATAAAAGGTTCTGGGCATGTCTAGGGGATTTACCCCCAGACATCCAGAGACTCGTTTTTTTGTTCAAAAAACCGCTCTGCTATCCACTGGTGGGATAGTCCCTAGAGTAACAATAGTTAAGAGTAATTTTCTGTAAATTTCTGTCTCACGTGAGAGACCTGATGTCAAACACACTATTGCCGGTTTAGTTTAAGGCCTACCACCGCCAACACCAGTGCCTGCACTGATGCAGGAGCTGCATTGGCACCGCTGTCGAGTGGAGAAACCAGGGTATAGCACTGGTAATCCGATTATAGCCAAACACGTGGATGCTGCAGACAAGTGCTTCTGTACAGCATGCAGCAGACGGACCAGATCCCAAATGACCCTGCCCAGGTGGGGGCGAAAAGTACTACTACTAGTAACCATCCCGAGGGTGGGGTGATAGGGCATGGTGGATTGTTCAGTGTTTTCCTTAACTTGGCCAAAAATGGGTTCTGGGCAGAGACTTGGGTTTCGCTGGGCAATTTTATGCAGAAACAAGGTGGCCTTTCACACAGCTCCGCTATCTTCGGGTTGGATAGTCCCCAGAGTAACAATAGATGAGGGTACCTCCTTTCATCCCGCGTGAGAGACATAATGTCAAACGCTCTATTGCCAGTAGCTTACAGCCCTATCCCAGCCGCATCAGTGCCTGCACCGATGCGGGAGCTGCATTAGTACCGGTGCTAATGCAGCTCCCGCATCGGTGAAGGCACTGATGCAGCTGTAGGGCAACATTAACCCATAGTCAATGGCAGCCTTATCACTACACCTGAGGATATAGCCAAGAAATGTGGGATAATATTTGTTGTGCCAATTGGTGAACCTAGGAAGTTCAGAAACCCTTAGACTCTAAATTATGCAAAGCCCACTGCAGGTCTTGATATCCAGGCAAGGCCTCTAAAAATCGCGGCTCCTGCAATTCAGAAAAATGGTGTTTTCTACTTAATTATTCATTAACCAGTGGTCAAGTCCGTAGGGACTGGAAAAAGGCTAAAATTTCTGCCATCTTTAAAAAAAGATTCGAACTGGACCTGGGCAATTATCGCCCAATTTCTGTTCTACCATTGATTTCCCAACTCCTAGAGTGCATTGTACACACACAACTTTAAACACATCTTAATGACACAGGACTGTTAACTGCTGGGTCAATCTGGGTTCTGCATAAAACATTCTACCCAAACAAGCCTACACAAATTGATATATAATCGTTATATTCAGAATTCAAAATTTTCAACATGCACGCTTTAGACTCTTTTGATACAGTAAATCACAAAATTCTTCTAGACAAATTAAAACATTATGGACTTTCATGAATTAGTTTAAATTAGTTTCCTGAATTGAAACCCAAATCTAGATGGCCTGCATTGACGGATCTGTGTCGAACACTCTCACAGTCACAACAGGTGTTCTACAGGGATCCATCCTTGACTGCCTACAACACTGCAAAACAAACATGTATGGATATTATGCCATAGTCACATCGGCCTTATCCCTTGCAGAGACGCAAATCGCAGTAACTGATTAACTAACGACTAATCAGTCAAAAATATTATAAGACTATAGAATTAGGACGTCATTCATTCCACCAAGCCTGACATTATCATCGGAACGGAAACTTGGCTAAATTTGAACATTAATTCTATTGAAATTTTCAAACCCGATTGGGGATACACTGTATAACGCAGAGACAGATCTAACCAGTCCTAATTGCGGCTACAAACGATTTATTTAGCTCAGAAGCAACTGAAATGGACACCACTTGCGAAATTTAATAGGATGCAAATCTTTACATTTCGGCGCTTACTATTATAGACCAAAGCGAAACGATTTAGACCTTTTTTCCAATTAGATGCATCCCTCAGTGGAATTAGACAAACAACAAATGGTCATCTTTGGCTCAGTGGAGACTTCAATACTCGCTTTGTCGATTGGACAGTTGGACTTCGCTGGAAGTGTCCCCCGCTGCGGGAAGTGAGTGACCTTGAAATAGAAAAACGTATCGATGTATCACTCGACCACAACTTGGAGCAGGTAGTCGATAAGCCAGCCAGGGAAGACAAAATTCTTCCCGGATTGGAAAATCACGAAATTGTTTTTTGCAGAAATTGATACCCAGTCTTGCCGTATTTCAAAACCAAAACGCAACATTTGTCTATCGCAGACTGGGATTGCATCGGATCCAACCTAAATTCCCTCCGTACTTGTATAAAATTGCAACCAAGGGTATTCAGCAAACGACCTTTGGACTAAATTCAAATCAACCTTGACATCAAGTATGGACGAGCACATTCCAGTGAAAAGGCAGAATGGTAAGCACCACGTTCCCTTGGTCACGCCAAAAATGAAGAAAATGATTCGGAAAAGAAACAAAATTCATGCAAAATCCCAAAAAAATACTAAACCATCTGCCAGGATTTCGGCGCAGTTTTCAAAAAGAAATGAGACAGGCACACTGGCAGTACATCGAAAATATTATTGACTATTCGGAAGAAGATAACAACACTGAAAGAAAATTTAAACAAAAGGAATGCTGGTCCCTTATTAAAAATATCCGAAAAGACTCGACAGGTGTAGCCCGAATACGCAGCCAGTGACACAATTTCAGCGACGCCTCAGACAAAGTCAAAATATTAAACAAACAATTCAGTTCTGTGTTCACTAAAGAACCCCCCGGATCCATGCCAGAAAAACGGACTCAGCTTCCTTCTCTGCCCCAAATTGATATGTAATTCTACTCTTGACGTTAAAAAACTTTTGGATAATTTAAAACCCGGTTCAATACTTCTGATTGTCTTAAAGGAACTAAGTAACGAAATTGTTCCCATACTACAAATTTCCCTTACAACTGAACAGGTACATGACAACTGAAAAAAAAGCTAACGTGGCGGTCACAAATATTAAAAAAGTCGACTAGTGGTGGTCATTTTAAATTTCAGTATAATATTTCCTACTTCAATTTTTGAGTTTTTGTGTCCACAAAAATATATGAAGTTCATGCATGGCGGCCATTTTGAATTCGGTAAAACCTTGAAAAAATCACATGCACATCTCCATATCGTGGGGGAAGTGATTGTAAAATTTGAATAATTTACGACTTGAGTTTGTGAGTTTTTGCGACCCCAAAAAAAATAAAATTGTTCAGTAGCGGCCAGTAGCGGCCTTAAAAAAATCACCTGCACATCTCCATATTGTGGGGAATATGATTATAAAATTTAAATAATCTCTGACGATAATTTTTAAAGTTTTTGCGCCCACAAAAAATTTTGGAGTTGACTTCTGGCAGCCATTTTGAATTTTGGTAACATCTTTAAAAAATCAATTGCACATCCACATGTTGCTAGGAATGTGATGTTAAAATTTAAAAAGAAAATGACCAAACTATTTTTTTCCGTTTTTGCGCCCACCAAACAATTGAAGTTGATCCGTGGCGGCCATTCTAAATTTCAGTTAAACCTTGAAAAAGTCACCTGCACATCATTTATTATAAATTGGTAATTCTACAGACGTCAGATTCTGAAGTCTAAAGTCGGTCCGCGATATGTAATTAAAGGTAAATATAAGTTATGTGGATACACTGCTTCCATTGAAAAATGAACACTTTTTGCTTAACATCTTCCATGT
Source organism: Flabesymbios commensalis (assembly GCA_964017125.1). Taxonomy (NCBI): domain Eukaryota; kingdom Metazoa; phylum Annelida; class Polychaeta; order Terebellida; family Flabelligeridae; genus Flabesymbios; species Flabesymbios commensalis. The sequence goes on from OZ024903.1 coordinate 102,841,826, forward strand.
GAAAAAAAAAAAAAAAAATCACAAAATAAAAAATGTAAAGCTTCTGTTTATTTCATCTTTTTTTAATGATCCAGGTTGTGCAAACATTTCACATGTACATATACATGAGATCCGATGTGTGCATGAAATGACTTCCAAGTGTATTTACCGCATATTTGTTAACTTCATGATTGTAGTCTCTAGTATCTAGTAAACAATTCTATGATAAATTATATGCTCTCTTTTTGCCATTTCAGCTGGCATATCTTAATTCATATCTCTTCAACAAACAATAATTTCCTAACAAAGTTATATTGTTGTAATAAATCTTGTAAAAATGCATGCGGAGTGAATGTGATTCACAAAATAACTTCTAGCCATCTTGATCAAATACATCTCAGTTCCACGTGACTTGACGACTTAAAATTACTAACATATAGTAAATAATAAACACTTCTACAAGATTTAGACATATATTTGTTATTATCAAATAATGCTTCTTTACATATTATTACATGGTAATGGTACCTGTTATTGATGCTAATATTTCGAGAGGAAAGTTTTGAAGGGAAAGGGCAAGCTACACTTGTACAAAATGTGAACAGATGCTATACATATGCACAAATATGATTGTATATAGTTTACAAAACAGATGTGCTTTTTTCTATTAGTTCCGAAGAAGTACATATTGGTGATTTCATATAGATATAGACAAGAATTGTGTATACACTTGAAACGTATGGAACAGACATTTCATTATTGGTGTCAAAAGCTTTATTCTTGCTCGGCCACTTTCCAAGCAACTTTCATCCATATGAAGTCCTGTTTGCAGCAACACTAACAATGTTAAATAATACAGCAGCAGTTACTAGATATATATGGATATTGTCTTCATTCTTTGTATTGTCTATGGGTCCGTTACATGGGCACATCAAGTGCAAAAACAGTGACTTACTATTCAGCCTTAAGGATTAAAGGGTTTTACACACAGATAAAACCCTTTAATCATTAATAGGTGATGAACTATTCTCTCTTTCAAGCAATCATTCAACAAAAATAAGTGGTTCTTTGTGAACCACACATACACACACACAGTTTCACTGTGATGCACACAACAAACAACATTGATGCTTTAACAAACACAGTTATATAAATAAGATCAGCATAGGTTGACACACCATCTATCAACACGTAGACGCCGTATATGTACAAAACACGGCACAGCTCCCCGATGAGAAAAGCTACTGTTTTCTCGACTTAATAATTATTATCTAACAATGCAAGCATAGACTTAATATCGTGATGTGAACACATGTCATAGCAATGGTGAAATAGAAAATTTCTGTCCATAAACCTCTAAGCCCTGGAAATATTTTTATACAAACCATAGAGACCAAAGGGTTATTTTCAATTTAAAATCATCATAAATAAATAGTTAGCTCTTTCCGCTTTATTTGAATACCCATGTTAAAAGTCTACGCCCGAAATTTCGGTGCAGTAATCGATTTTAGATGTCAGAATCTGATATCGTCTAAAGTCGATCCCCGAGTTGAAAGGGGCCATAGCGTAAGCGAAAGGTACAAAACATAAATATATCATATATTTATTATTAAATATGTACGCTCAGTTGTTTACCACACTTGTTTAGAAAGCTTGGTCATAAATAATCATTAGTGCCACTAATCTTAACAGACTATCTTAAAAGTTTAAGTGACAGAGCTAAGTCGACATTAAACTGTAGGTTTACCTACATGAAGGAAAAAGACAGATTAGCAATAAAATTGGCATTCCAGATTGAGGAAAATAAATGCTTTTGCTGCAATAGCCATATTGGCAGAGATAAATTAAATAGCCTGATAGATTAACAAGCAAATCAAATGGCGAGAGCACAAAAGCGTCAGAACAAATTTCACTATATCAAGGACTAGAACAAATATATGTAAACACACAAACATCATACAGCACAACACAGCTGACATAATCTACAGGCAGCGTTTAAAGCAATGCAGTTGTTGAGACAGTCAATAGCTTACAGGGGTTGTCCGAGTAGTAATGGCTTTTGAAAATGTTTTATGTCATAACCTGCTCACAATTTGAGATTATTAGCAGAAGCTCCACATTGTAAACAAAATTGCGAACATAATGTTATTTATGGACAGGTGATGTCGGTGACTATCTGAGTTGAGTCGTCTGAGATAGCTAAACAATTCTTTGTATATTAGCTTATGCTCTATTTGGAAATTCCAGTAAATAAGCTTAATATGTTATGCCTAAGTATTTTTTTCACAACCCAAAATTTTGGCGGACAACCTGAAATTCAGACCTGGTTGTACGTTGGATAACATCCCTTTAATCTACTACTTCAAATGCTGCTAGACCAATACTTGTCATACAATATACAAAATGAATTGTTCTTATCTTCAAACTGACCACTTAATACATCATTCAATGTACTACAACCTTAGTTCAAGTACTCATATTTAGTCTCATTTTTATTGAAACCTAGGTATTAAGATATCATCGAATAAGTTTAGAGTATTCTAAATAATAACACTGCTCATATTGGCTCTTATTTCGGTACATTGTGAACTTTTGAAAAGACTCAATTAAGCCGTTCAACCCTCAGCCCTACAACGCTGAAATATTACTGTATAAACCATGGAGACCAAAGGGTTTTTCAATTAATTTGAAATCATCATTAATGTCTTAGTTAGCTCATTCCGCTTTATTTGAATACCTATGTTATGGGTCCACGACCATTATAAATATTTTACTCTTTCTGTTCGGGGACTGATTTCAGACGTCTTGAGACATGACTAAAGTCGGTCCTCGCACTGAAAGGGTTAGGCCCTAAGCCTTTATGATGCATCAAATCAGAATTTTACATCCCTGCAAACAAACTTAATTTTCCAACAAGTAAGTGGATTAAAAAGAAAATTTACATGAAATTACATTACCAATACATGGCAATTTTTTTCAATTTTTCACCCACATCACGTGATTTTTATTCACTACAAGTCGAGAATTGCGACAGCAATTCGCAGCTTGTAGTGATATTAAGAAAATCACGATAATAACTTCAGGCTTAATTGCCCATTATAGATAAAAAACAATTATATCCATCTATGCAGTGCGGATGGTGAGATTCTTGTAACATGATTTATGTATTCGAGTAGTTCTGATTCCATTTTTATTGAAAAACCGATAATGGACCCTCTGAGCACTGATAATTAGTAAAAGTGTAACTTCTTCAAACAGCAAGATTCAAAAATAAATGACTAAATGATTGAACTATTTAAATATCACTTAAAATAAAGTAAGTAATCTATGATGGAGAAAAATGATTCCAAATTATCGATGTGATGCCTAAAAGGTTAAAATTAGCTCTATTTCAAAATGATCCTATTTCAGGCACAAATGACAACTCAAAATCAAACAGATATAAAGCAAATGTTGAGTACTGTCGCAGTTATATATCAGATTATTAAAAATGAAGTTGCATGCAAATTAGGTAAACAGCAGTAACTGTTTACTAGAAAAAAAGCAGTTACTGCTGTTTGCCTTTGCCCAACCGTTATATCATCTTCAATTACCCTCTACTATTTCAGGTTCTGAAACACTTCAGTCACTTATAGATGTCTTCAAATTCTGTATCTTCCTAACAGTACAAAATGTTCCATTTGAGATAAAAGAATTGCGACACTAACATTTTGTAGAGTGACATTTTCTACATTTTGTACTTCTCACTTTCGAAGACGCAATACAGACACTGGTGCACTGAGACAGCATAGCAGCATTCAGCTTCACACGCTCAGGTATAAATAACAAATACACTTTATCTTCTTTCGAGATGACTCTATACAATGTATGCGGCCAAATGCGCTATCACCGTGAAACATTATGAACTGTAATTGCCAGTGTGTACATCCCTAGATATATCCACATGTGTGCGGTACATCCTTATCCGGCGGCCAGACGGGTGTCGTCATTTTATCACAATTGGTTGTTCATTTACATCCGTCGAGCTAAGAAATAGATATATTCCTCTGTTACACACTGCACAGTGGTTCTGTGGTTAGCTCCTTCAAGACCTGCACTCATTACAAGCTCAGCTGAGTTCATGAGGATAAACCAATCGCGCTTACATGTGTAGCGCTCTCTCTATCGCGCTTACATGTGTAGCGCTCTCTCTATCGCGCCTACATGTATAGCGCTCTCTCTATCGCACTTACATGTATAGCGCTCTCTTTATGGAAAACTCTGTAAACAAATATTGTCAACAGTTCAGCAAAAGGACAAGGAGTGACATATTCAAGAGTGACAGTTTAAAATATGATGGTGTTAAACTATGTAAAGTTTTTTGAAAGAAATAAACAATATCATAATCGCACAGTTCAAACAATAGAGTCAAGAAATCTAACTGTAATCACCATCTTCAAAAGTCAAACTGACATACAATATGAATTAATTTAACAAATCCAACTTATTTTCAATCATTTGAAACTGTGGATCGCGGTAGCGCAACACAACTTCAAGTGACCGCAAATTTAATAGCTGAGGTTAAACAATGACAATGACTAGTAAAAGATCTAAGATGAATCACTAATTGGAATTCAACACAAATTCAAGCTTCATAATATATGGGGTATTTATTATTTATCAGTTGTCTCAGGAATGAAGATTGGCATTGCTGCCTATCTTCAAGCAAATGAAATGATGTTAGCGGTTAAATTATAGTCATTTTAGCAGCTTAACCCTTTAACCGCCAAATTATTCAATTTGAATTTTCACTCACTTGAAGTTGTGTTTCGCTGACGCGATCCACAACCGAGTGAAGTGAGTGAAAATTATTCAGATTTGACAAAATGGAGGTCAACTCTTTTTTAATCTTGCTGGTTGATGTCAAATTTTATCTTCAACATATTTATAATGTGGTACTTAATTTGCTAAAAAAAATAAAAACCCGAATATATGCGGCATCGGCGGTTAAACCACAGTAACTGGGAATAAAATGAGTGTTTAAACATCAATATTTTCACCCAATAACTTTGTGATTCGCGGCAGCGAGACAACTTCAAATAGGTGAAAATTTAAATAACATAACTTCGAGGGAAAAGGGAAGATAAAGCAGTTAACAGCTAAGTAGGGGCCTACAACTTAAATTTGATTGCAGTGGATTTTATGGTTTTTGTTTTATTAGCACAGAGTTGAAAGTTTTTTTCAGTAAAAACCTCACTCACCATTTGTAGCACAATGTGGGAGATGTTACACTTTCTTCACATGTGGGTTTGTGCGGATATGTGTTCTTAGCAGCTCATCCATCTCGGGCGCTAATCTGATTCCGGCAATGCTGAAGATTGATGTTGCTACAAAGAAGAATATCATAAGTACCATAGAGCTAGGAAGATGGAACAAAATGAATCTTCTAATATTAGAGGTAGACTATTTTTTTTTTTTATGTTGTTGTAAACATATTTATTTAACGAGGATTTACAAATAGCTACAAAGCTAAGGTCAGTGTCTCCTCAGTGCAGGTGCAAGTGCAAATAGTAATAATAATATAATGTGGTGTGAAACATGTATAAATTAAACATCGGCACCTCTATGCAATACCATAACAATGTGACCGAGCAAATACACAACATTGTCACCCACATTTACGAAGAAGCAAAAAAAAATATGAATACACACAATAAGCATGAAAGATGCCTTCAAGGCGGCTCAAAAATAACATTATATATTCACACATTTCGAAACAGAGAAATACAAAAGTACACACTATAATTAGGAAACAAAATCTTAAAATTAACATAAAATGCAGGTATCTGGCTACATCCCAAAACGCGATGTTTCGTTAATATATAACAAAACAAAATGGCATATTTTTATATTTATTTCGGGGGGCAGTGTAAAAGATCCCGAGACAAGAAGTTCGTAATCTATTCTTGTTTCTGGAGGAATTAACGGAGATATTTTTTCTAGCATAGTTTCGCGTTGAAAAGTGTAATTGCTGCATTGGAAAAAATAATGTCTAGCAGATTCGATTTGAGGCCCACATGTACACATGGGGCTGGGTATACAAGATTTGTTATATAGATCCCCATTTAATGAAGAGAAGTTTAACCTCATTTGACAGAGATTAATTTGATCAAGTCGATTGCCGATATAAAAATGTTTGGGTACTATGGACCTAACTTTCAGGTAGTCAGTTAGTTTGCATTTAAATAGAGCTTTTTGAGAACAGCAACGTATGCTGGACGGTAGCAGGTTCCATAAATGTGTACTTGAAGGGAAAAAGGAATAACGAAAGTATGATGTTCTGCAACGATGTCCCAAGTATTTGAACTCCCCCCTGGCTCTAGTGGTATTTCTGCTGTTCCCCAGAGGGCGCGTTAAAAAGGTATGGAGGTTGACAGGACAGGTTTTAAATACTATGCTATGGAATTTTAAAATTTTATGAAACGTTCGCCTGGTTTGCAAAGTACAAAGTCCAGTTTCTTCCAGTAACAGTTGGCGTGATGTACCTTTCTTACAACCTGTGATCAGACGCAGCGCATTATATTGAATATTCTCAAGGGTATTTTTATCATTCTGGGAACAGTTGTCGAAAACTACATCTCCATATTCTAAAAGTGGACGTATAAAAGAAAGGTAACAGCGATGTAGTGCTGAGCGACTCATTTTGTACTTAAATAAACGGAGTAGATGGACACGTTTCATTGCATTGGTTGTTATTTCGTTGATATGATCAGACCATGATAGCGTTTTGTTCAAGACAATGCCTAAGTGTTTGTGGCTATCTACTTGTTTTATGACAGTATTGTTTACCAATACTGGCACATAAGGTAATATTTTATTTTTACGTGAAAAAAGTATAGTTGCAGATTTAGATGGGCTAAGCGTCAGAAGCCAGTCCCTGCACCACTTGGAAATTTTTGCCAGGTCACGATTCAGTATTTTGGCAGCCTTTCGGCGGTTACAGTTCACTTTTTGGAAAAGCGAACAGTCGTCAGCAAAAAGAAATAGGTCAGATTCTATTTTTTTATGTTGTTTTTCATGCGACATTTTCAGTAAAAAATACAATGGAAATGATCAGAATATCTGTTTTATAAAAAGTAAAGGTTATAGATGACAACACAAAATCTATAAAATTATCTTGAGATGATAAATTAATACATACCAACAGGAAGTTGGTAAATTTTAGCTGGTAAATCAGAGAAGTATTCATGTCTCATGGCATCTTTGGCAGATATCCGAAGCCGGGGATTCAACTGGAATAAAAAGAAAATGTATTCTTAAAACCTCAACACGAAGAGAAATAAGGATTTTTTGTCTGAGACAAACTACATTGTGACAGATAACCTTATTTTATTTTATACCGGGAAGGTTGTCGGATGGACAAATCGATTTAAAATTGATTTCAAAGCGTATTCTGTATTTACTTGGCGTAAAATTCAACAATGCTTTTTTGAATTATGTTTTGTTTTGTCAAGTAAAAAATTGTTAAGAGCACACTCTTTAATTATGTTTATGAAGTGGGGACAACTGAAATTTTTTTAGGACGACCTATATCTGTTAGTACATGTATGGGCAGATTGTTTAAAAACTTTATTTTGGAAAACGTTTAGGTTAGAAAAGCAAAAAAATTACCAACAATATTTCGTTCCTAAGATGTGTTTTAATCTCAGATTATGAACAATTAACATAATTTGCACTGATTTTAAGTTGTTCAACGCTACTGCGATCCACAAATTCAAGAGACTGGAATAATTGGGATTTAAGAAATTTGGGTCACAATGTATGGCAGTGTCACAGATTCAAAACACATTTCAACCTTTAAAGCACACTGAAATATTTGCACATAAAACCGAAAAAAAAAATTGAAATCATGTTTAAAATGTCTTAGTTAGCTCTTTCTGCTTCTTTATGGTCTGCGTTCATTATAGATGTTTTACTCTTTCAGTGCGAGAATAAACTTTAGACGTCAGAATCTGAAGTCTATAGACGTTAGATTCTGATGTCTAAAGTCAATCCCTGCATTAAAAGGGGTAAATTAGTCATAAAAGTACCAATTAAAATTCCCCACAACACTACTACAGTTGACACCAATGCTCTTAAAATGAGAAAATAATAATGTATATACGATATCTTTATACAATGTAACACTGACCTTGAGTATACCCGTCGCTAACCTCTCAGCGTGTGGGAAATGTGCTAATTTGGGAATGACACCTGAAAGTCTCTGCGGCCGATAGAATTGAAACCGCTCTGTAAATAGATATCATAATGTAAAATAACACAGGGTATAAACAACTTAGAGTGAAAAAAAAAGTTTGTTAAATTTGCTAACATTCAAACTTATCCCCTGATATTTTTCAGATTTATTTTTTTGTGATAACAGACGAGAGGAGCAAAACCTTCCATTGAGAATATTACCCTTTAAACTGGCAATTATGACTAGTCTTTAGAATCCATTTTATTAGCAAGATACAACTTCAAGTGGGTAGGCAGAGGGTTAAAAAAAGACTATAATAATTTTAAATCAGTTTTATTACTCGACCAAATCACTGTTATTTGGATTGAAATGTGTGTTTACAAATCATGATTCGCAAATATTTGGTCTCAAACTAAACAAATGAAGTTGAAACGCTGAAATATTTTTGTATAAATCATGGAGACCAAAGGGGTTTCTCAATTTGATAAATGTCTTAGTTAGCTCTTTCCGCTTCATTTGCATACCAATGTTATGGGTTTACTGCCTCACAGTCTTATACGATAGAATCTGATGTCTACAGATGTAATATTCTGACGTATAAAGACAGGCCCCGCACTGAAAGGGTCATGTGTTAACACAGACAGTAGCAAAACAGACTTTGGGATTAAAGTGTCATACAAGACCCTTTAATCCCTGAGTCACAGAAAAAGAAATACCTGGCTGATAATTAGGGTAGTTTGATACCGTTTCCCACGTCTCTTCCGTGGGTGTTCCCAGAACCTACAAAATTAACCATGTTAATCAGTCAAAGAATAATCTGAATGTCAAATAAATAGTGCTAAAAGTAGTCTGTTTACATTGAATGGTTAAAGAATAACAATAATATTCATAACAATGGACATCATTATAAATCCCCTTTGACAAAACTCCCTTGAATAATCTATTATAGTTACAGAAAAACAAAATATATCTCACTTTAACTTTAATATGTGGAGCTCATATAACTTTGAGACAAAAATGACATGAAAAATAAATAATAATTAATGTATCACTTGCAATCAGACAAATCAAAATGGGGCATGAATATTTTGTTGTGATTGTCGCAAGTCACTCAATCTTCATAATGTTTTACATGTAGCCTACATGTATATATATGATCAAGTTCCTTGATATGATACAACTTTTTAAATTAGTCAAAAGAAATGGACGATATGATTAAATTAGGAGAAAATGGCACATTTTTTATTTGGACTAATTTATCTCATCACCTTGGCTTATAGAGGTCTTAATATTTGACACTCTTGAAAGTGGCAAAATTTACTTTTAAATATCAAGGTACAGATTACTGATGTGTGAGTACCAGGTACTGAAGTGTTAGTACTGGGTACTGAAGTGTTAGTACTGGGTACTGATGTGTGTGTACCAGGTACCAATGTGTGAGCACCGGGTACTGATGTGTGAGTACTGGGTACTGATGTGTGAGTACTGGGTATCGATGTGTGAGTATCGGGTACCAATGTGTGAGTACTGGGTACCGATGTGTGAGTACCAGGTACGGATGTGTGAGTACCAGGTACTGATGTGTGAGTATGGTTGACACATCAGTACCCAGAACAGTACCGGGTACTGATAAGTCAGTACTGGGTACCGATGTGTGAGTACCCGGTAGAGATGTGTGAGTACCGTGTACTGATGGATGTGTGAGTACCGGGTACTGATGTCAGGGTTCCCACAAAATCTGACAAGTGAACTCAAGGACTTTTCCAAGATTTTTCAAGGACTTTTCAAGGACTAAATGTATGTTTTCCAGGACCTAAAAGCCCCTACTTTCAGTCAAATATACTAGCTAGTAAGGGAGCCACCATTCAATTACTGAGGGGGGAGGGCTGCAGTTTTTTAAATGAACATATTATTTATTTCACTTTCTATGTGCAGAACTTATTTTTGCACACTCTGCCTCAAGCAAAATATTCATTTCACTAAAAAAAAAATCCTGTCCACAAAGTTTGATCCCAAACTAGCCTTATTATTGATGAGTAAGGAGCTCAGCGAAACGAATCTCCACAAATTTGAAGGATCGCTTAATAATGCCGAGCAAAGCGAGGCACAAAATTTTTTTAAGGGCCAATCAATATTTATTCACAACATGTCCTTGAGACAATTATTTACACACTGTATCACCAAAAATTGGTCTGAAAATATTAAAAAAAAAAAACTCTTGCCCCCCCTCCCCCTTGGTAATTGAACGGTGGTCCCCTAAGATAAAAATATGTACTGAACTGGTGATTTCTGATGGGCCATCTGTTTAATCAAAGGTTCCTTAATACATAACATCATATCATTTTATTTATTCCTATGACCCATAAAACTTGAAGAAAAAAAGCAAACTGGAAGACTGCCATTAAAAACAAAATTCCACAGATCAAAGGAATTCCAGGACTTTTTCAGGACTTTTAATCAGAAATCCACTGTTCCAGGACAATCTGAAAAATTGTGTTTTTCCAGGACTTTTTCACGACATTCCAGGATAGTCAAAATTTTCCAGGACGTATGGGTACTGATGTGTGAGTAATGGGTACTGATGTGCGAGTAATGCCTACCTTCCATATTCTGTCTAGCTGGTCCCACGCGTCCTTCATGCCAGGGAAAGTTGCTGTTCCTGACACTAATTCAGTGAATATACAACCAACACCCCTTTAAAATAATAAAATACATATAACACTACTGTATTACTAAGCTTCTTACAAAAATAAGATTGCTATTCATGGTTCTAATATACATATAGAAAGAGGTGAATTTTTACTCATTTTATATTTCAAAAAAGTGAAACGATAGCATTGTTTTGACCTGCTTTCAGCAGATCTTGATCATGCAATGATCATGTAGGTTGATTAGGCTCAGATCGCAGAATCTAAGTTCCGAAGTGAGTAAAATTTCACCACTTTCTAAAAGATAACAGGTAAATATTGAAAAAAAATCAGCTAATTTATTAAAATAGTTGAGGTGAGTCTAATATATCAAAGCTCACATCTTCCTTAATTGGAGGATTTGCAGTATTTTCTATTAACCATTAACTAACAGTTGCTACAGCGCACCACAACTTCAAGTGGGTGAAAATTTGGAACCAAACATCAGCAAATGTTGATGCTTACACACTCATTTCATTGCTAATAACTGTGATTTAACCCGCTAATAAAACAGATAAAAACAGCTATAGTTGTGCTTGGTACTATAAAGGTTAAGGCATATAGAATCAGGCTTACCACATATCAAGAGAGGTGGAGTAGTCGGTGGAGCCTAATAACACGTCAGGCGGTCGATACCACAACGTCACCACCTCATGAGAGTATGTGTGACTGGGAACAGACTTAGCCCTGGCTAGACCTGAAAAAATAAGATCGTGATAAAATAATTTGTATTCAGCATTATTTTGCAACATTCTCCTGACAGTGCACAAGTCATTACATATCAAAATAACTTATTTTTTTTTTAAATACATATGATATGTCGATCAATCTCTACCGACACAAGACCATGATACATTACCATGATAATGTTGGGTGATTTATTTTTTATAATAGATAGGGTTTCAATGACAAAATTCGAGGATCACAAAAACATTTTACAATGACCTACTCAAACAGCGAGATCAACATTAACATAAGTACAGAATGATATTATAATGTCACAGCTATGACATTACATTAATATAAGTACAGAATGATATTATAATGTTACAGCTAAGACGTCCTTCAGGCATCTTAGCTGTGACATTACATTAATATAAGTACAGAATGATATTTTAATGTCACAGCTAAGCTGCCCTTCAGTCATCTTAGCTATGACATTACATTAATATAAGTACAGAATGATATTATAATGTCATAGCTAAGCTGCCCTTCAGGCATCTTAGCTGTGACATTACATTAATATAAGTACAAAATGATATAATAATGTCACAGCTAAGTTTCCCTTCAGGCATCTTAGCTGTGACATTACATTAATATAAGTACAGAATGATATAATAATGTCACAGCTAAGCCGCCCTTCAGGCATCTTAACTGTGACATTATAAAATAATACAGAGATAATAATACAGATCATTGTGGCATTTTCCAATGTGCATGCTTTGACTAAATTCAAGGGCGTTCAAGTACTTTTTGCAAAGTATCACATTTTTCAATAATTTTCAAGACTTGAATAATTTCTAGAATTAAAGCACTTTCAAAATTTTCAAACGTCTGTAAGAACCCTGAATAGATGTACAATGTCAGAATTTCAAGTACTTATTTCTAGACATCCCATTTTTCAAGCACTTTTAAGGACTTTACAATTTTTTGTAAAATTCAGGCACTTTGAAAGTTTTAAACCCTTGTCCTGCTACGGCCGCACATGTACGGTTTCAAGCAGATCTTATTATTGACATATTATTGAGTTTAATTAATTAAACTCAATAATATGTCGCTAAAATGGATAATGTAGTTTGTGGTAGATGCTCAGTTAATTCAATTTAGAAGATGTATATTTTCAGAAAAATGGATATATTTTTCGTCATTTAAAGCTGGAAATTGCGTTAGCAATTTCAGCTTCAAATGAATGAAAAAAACAATAGAAACAAGGACAAAGTTTAACCATCTGTGTGAACACTAAATAGATGTACATACTGTGACTGAGTACTTACCAAAATCCGCTAATTTGAGCTCTCCTATCTCACTGATCAATAAATTCTGTGGTTTCAGGTCCCTGAAAATAGTATTAAAAATGTCGAATAAATCCAGTTGAATTTTTCCTGTACACAATTTTTTTTTAATTTAATTTAGATTTTATATTTAATTATCATGCAAATAAAACTGACAAAAAAAAGTTTAAAGTGACTAAATATTGATATACCCAGGAAATCTTATTAGCCCTTTTACACTCTTGAGCACGATTCATCATTTGTGGTCTGTTTTATTAGCTGGTTAAATCACCGCTTTTGGGAGTAAAATGAGTGTTTAAACATCAAATGCAAATACATGGTCTCTAATTAAACACATACTCGTTTGAGTAATTTTCCTCACCTTGAAATTATGGGTCATGGTCAAGGTGAGTGAAAATTTAAATAACATAACTGAGTGGGAAAAGGGTCAACCCTTTCAAGCCTGACTTTACATTGTCATCTTCATCCACTACAAGACTATTCTCGACTTGTAGTGGATGAAGATGATTTGATGTGGTTAAAAAATTTAAGAAAATACCATGTATTGGTAAACCAGTTTCATTAAAATTTTTGTTCTAAAACCCTTGGTTGTAGGGAAATAAGGTCTGTTTTTAGGGATGTAAAATGATGCTTTAATGCATCGTGAGGGCGTAAAGGGTTAAGGCAAGGAGCTAGTCCTCTCAGCTACTGCTCTTTCCATTTTTCCATTCACCTTGAGAAGTGAATTGCTATTCCCACTAAAATGCCCACTTCCAGGTAAATACAAATGTACTGACTTTATAAAATTATAAAAGTGATTAACTCCACTCACCTGTGTAAGATACGTCTATTGTGGCAGTAGCATAAACCCCGTAACAATTGAAATAACAGAAGCTGAAAATAGAGTAGTTAACACAGAAAACGTTTGTATGTTTGAAATGTTAGGAAAGCATGATATAACATTAGATGAAGACATCTAATAAGGAGAAGTGTCATAAATCTGTAACAGCTGATCAGATTGATCAGAGTTACAGTGGAGTAATTAAGGTATATCAATTTAAAGGATATGTGTATATTAACCCTTCAAGTGCAGACTTTAGAATCTGATGTCTATAGACGTCAGATTCTGATGTCTAAAGTCGATCCCCGCACTAAAAGAATTAAAAATTTATGATGGCCCTAAACCAATAACATATGATTCAAATAAAGCAGAAAGAGCTAAGACATTATATTTCAGTATTTTAAGGGTTAAATATGGTATTTTTACTGACAAATAAACAAGCGACAAATACACTCACAAAAACTGTTATCACATTCATCACATTCATTCATCCAGTATTTTTCTGTAGTTACCTTGACATTTCTGGGATTTAAACCTCCAGTGTGTTTTTCTAAATATTGACTAAGGTCTGTGTGCTGTAAAACAAAATGCAAAACATAAATGTAAAACAAAATGTAAAACAAAATGAGTAATAGGACACCTTAACCCTTCTGCTGCTAGGTCTGGTCTGTATATATATACAGTCTCAAACAATTTCATGCTGAATAAAAGGCTACTGCAATTGCTTGATTTGTTTGTGGTGGATGCTCACATGATTAAATAATTCAATGGTGTGAATTTTTCATAGACATAAACACATATTTTTTCTTTGAAGCTGCAAACTGTCTTAGCAATTCCGGCTTCAAATAGCTAAAACATTAAAAACATTAACAAACAATTCAGTAGCAGAGACGTTTACAATAAAAGTAATGTACACAACTATGAGTGAAATTAAAATAATGGTTTACAGTTAACTTATAGTTACTTCAGAGCACAAAGAGAAATTACGTTAATGATTTGTCATCAATTTTTCATCACCTAGTTCCACTTTATTAACAATTAACCACAACATGCCAGTGTCATCATTTGTAAAGCAGATCAACAAAAAAAACTTACAACATATTCGAAGACAAATGTGAGAGTATCCTTGGTGTGAATGATGTCGTGTAATGTGACTATGTTAGAATGCTTCAATCCCTTCAGTAAAGAAGCTGAAAAATAAAGAAGATAACCCACATGTACAGTACAATAAAACAATACATATTGTATCAACCCTATAAGTGTAGCGACAGACTTTAGACAGCATCTAAAGTCCATCTCTACACTGAAAGAGTAAAATCTTTACTATTAAATAATAGGCTCCCTGAGGTATTTATGTCTGTCTTTTAAGTTTAAAATTTAATCCGTTTACAGATAATCACATATATGGTTGTTTTTCTTCAGTTTTATTATCCAATTAAATCACTGTTATTGGGAACGAAATCAGTTCTCAAACATCAAGATTTGTAACTGATTGATCTCAAAATAAACAACCATGAGGAATTTTCACCCACTTGAAGTTGTGGGTCGAGGGACTCAACTTTAAGTGGGTGAAAATTTAATAAGATAACTTAGCAGGAAAAGAGTTAATAAAAGTTTGCAGCTTCAAGTTTAATTGAATTCGAAACCAAAATATTACTAATTAATACATATCATCAAAAAGATTTATATCATACATGTATAACTGTTTTTTATGATGAAAGATGTGTTAATTATTTTTATTTTAGTTTAAAATTTGCTAAAACTAAGTATTTTTACCCACTCCAAGCTTCATGCTGAAACTTTTAAAATGTGCGAAGTTATCAGTCATGTTTGAATTTTGAAAGTTTAGGTATTTGTACACCATATTTTGCACACATGTACAACACATGTACACACACATGTACACATACATGTACACATACATGTACACACACACCTTCCCGTATGGCAGTGAATGGCGTCCCCTCTTCTTGCTGTAATCTGATTTCTTTCAGAGCAACAACTTTACTTGTTAACCTGCATAACAAAGAAAAGAGACTGGTGTCAAATATTGTAAACAAAGAAATATAATTTTTTTATCAACATGCTCAAGTAAACAAGTGTCTTTAAACCTTTAACCGCCAAACTATTCAATTTAAATTTTTACCCACTAGAAGTTGTGCCTCGCTGACGCGATCCACAACTTCAAATGAGTGAAAATTATTCAGATTTGACAAAATGGAAGTCAACTCTATTTAAATCTTGCTGGTTGATGTCACATTTTATCTTTAACATATTTAAGATGTGGTACTTAATGTGCTAATAAAAAAATGAAAAACCGAATATATGCGGCACCGGCGGTTAAAGGGTTAACAAGTTAACCATTTAACCATTTCAGCGCTGGGACTGATGATAGATGTCAGAATCTGACATCTAAGGTCGATCCCCGCACTGAAAGAGTAAAATATTTATACTGACCATAGGCCCATACCATAGGTAACTAAATAAAACAGAAATAGCTAACTAAGACAGATATGATGCCTTCAAATTAAAAAAAAAACATTTCGTCTCTACAAAATATTTCAGCATTGTAAGGGTTGAAGGTGAAATGTTGAGATATACTTACATACTGATGCCTTTATACACCGTGGCATATGATCCCTCCCCAAGCTGCTCCAGTTTCTGGTACGCTTCCGCTTTACCAAATGGTGAATTACACTGAATAATAATTATTAACATGATTATCAGGATTGTCATCTCAAAGCAGTTTCATATCTCCATGACTGAGCTTTATCTAGATATCCCATGGATATATGATTGTCATCTCAAAGCAGTTTCATATCTCCATGACTGAGCTTTATCTAGATACGCCATGGATATATCAATGCTCTCATGAAGCGTGAGTTTTACCCAGCAAGCACAAGGTGAACAACTGAGGCCATTCTACCCTTAACCCTTTAAGCCCCAACGATGCATTAAAGCATCATTTTACATCCCTGAAAACAGACTTAATTTTCTTACAACAAAGGGTTTGAGAATGAAAATTTCCATGAAGCTGGTTTGCCAATACATGGCAATTTTCTCTAATTTTTCACTCACTACAAATCATCTTCATCCACTACAAGTCGAGAATTGCGACAGCAATTCGCGGCTTGTAGTGGATGAAGATGACAATGATAAATTCAGGCTTGAAAGGGTTAAAGCGCTAAAATAAATATTTTAAACTTTCACCCATTTGAAGTTGTGTCTCGCTACAACGACCCACAACTTCAAGTGGGTGAAAAATACTCATATTTGCTAATAAAATGGAATAAAAACAACCATAGTATTGCTTAGGGTTAATAACTTAAGAAGCTAGACCAATATTTAACTAACATGGGTAAATCTCTCTTGTTTGCTGGGTGGTAGTTCAGTATTAGCACATTTAAGTGGACCATAACAATTTGATAAAATACAATCATCTCACACCATACATTGTATTTAGGGAACAATGATTTTTTTACATTCTAAGTACAAGTATATTCTTACTGTTTACAACTTTCCTACATAACACACATGATTTTATTGTAGGTCAAGTATTATAGCTAGGCCAACAACAAAATTAATGTGCTGTACACAACACTTATTCCAATAGCAATTCCATACACTAATCTTTCTATCAAGATGGTCCAAAATATTCAATTAAAAGGCATAGAAAATTATGGCCTGTACCATTTGTACTGATAATCTCATATGTTGAATTGTACTACAAACTAATCGGGTGACAGTCACCTCATCAGTATGTGTGTGATGCCCCTACTATGTTATTGGTAAAGAGTGTTCATGGCAATTAAAATAAACTACAAGCTTTAAAATGGTGGGACGTGTTCAGAACTATTTTATATCAGTGTCAATGTCGTTATCCCAGCAAACACTAGATGTTGACCCAGTGTTGTTTTAATTCTGGCCCAACGTCTACAACGCCGGCCCAACTATAAACCAACACTGGGCCAACGTCGCGTGTTTGATGGGACAGCAAATTCAACCAAAACAGCCGCCTTGAGATTAAAACAATGGTATCTGCTGCCACCTTGTAGGGTGGACCAGCAAACACGAGACGTTGAACCAATGCTGGTTTAATGTTGGATCAACGTCTAAAACGCTGGACCAACATTAAACCAGCATTGTTGCAACGTTTTGTACGCTGGGGGCATTCAACCCCTATCCTGTTAAGTTATTTAATTTAAATTTTCACCCACTTGAAGTTGTGGCTCGCTACCGCGATCCACAACCTCAAGTGATTGCAAATTACTCATCTTTGTTTATTTAGGGACGAAACATTTACAAATCCTCATGTTTAAACACCAATTTCATTTCCAATAACAGTGATTTTATTCGACTAATAAAACAGGTTAAAAACGACATTAGCCGTGATCAGCAGGGTATGGGTCTTAAAATCACAAGGTCTGTATGTGAACTCACCCCGAAACTTGACGCCCGTTTGGGGATGAACCCCTCCACGTAGAAGCTGCCCTCAGACTTGGGCCGCCTGGGCCTGTGAACCACGGGAGGACTCTCATATATGCTGATTTCCGGGGCTAACATATCTCCTGTAGAGTGATGCCGCTTAACCGGCGTGTGTTTGTGGTCCTGAATGACTGAACAGACAGACAGAAAGGTATATTCAGGGAGATGTCACATCGATACTGCAGATCTGGTGATATACGCGAGGTTTTAATTTTCGCGAGGACAAATTCGCGCATTTAAGAATCTCGCGAAAATTATTTTTATGAGCGCTACCTATCATCGAAATCGATAATTCGCGAAATTTAGACTTCGTAAAAAGGCCCAAAATCACAAATTCGCGAAAATTTAAACACGCGAAAATTACCAGATCTACAGTATTTGATCGAGTCAGAACATGTGTTGATTGTGTGTAGAGACAATCTATAGACAAGACACAGATGGCATCGGCGTGAAAAAAAATCAAAACACACTTGGCCTGTCTGCGTCATGTACTGCTCTGGGTATGACCCCTTAAGCTCTCACGACGCAGCAACACATCTTTTTGAATCTCTCAATAACTAACCTTCATAAAACCACGTAGCGGGTTTGTAACGAAAATGTTTGTGCAACTGTTTTAATAATAACAATATTTTTTTCTCTATTCCCACCCACTTCAAGACATCTACATCCACTACAAATCGATGATTATGACAGCAACTCGATGCTTGTTGTGAATGAAGATGACAATGTAGGCTTGAAAGCGTTAAGCCCTCGCGATGCATCAAAGCATCATGCTGCATCCCTGAAGAATGACTTACTTTCCTACACCAAGGTGTTTTAAAACGAAAATTTTCATGGGACTGATTAATAATAACAATATATTTTTCTCATTAGCAACACACTTCCAAGTCATCTTTATCCACGACAAGTCGAGAGTTGCGACAGCAATGAGCGGCTTGTAGTGGATGAAGATGTCAATGGCTAATTCAGACTTGAAAGGGTTAATTAATCCCAGACAGACTATTTATATATAGAAGATGTACTGATCAACCGCAAATTTATTCAGTCATTACTAGTAGTCAACATGTCTGTCACAAAACACTTTTCACAGTTCTCGATGTCTTACAAACAAACATTACTGGTATAATTATGTACATGATGTATACAAGTGCATTCACTTCTTTGCACCAAGAATTAACCCTTTCAGCGCGGGGATCGACTTTAGTTGTCAGAATCTGACGTCTGTAGACGTCAGATTCTGACGACTAACGTCGATCCGTGCACAGTAAGAGTAAAAATATTTCTAATGGCCGTTGATTCATACCATAGGTATTCAAATGAATCAGAAAGTGCTAACTAAGACATTTATGATGATTTCAAATTGAAAAAACCCCATTTGGTTGCGATGTTTTAACAAATTAATTCAGGCAGCGCTTTAAGTGTTAACCATCACCAACGGGTGGATCATTGCTTTGTAGCGCAGATACGTGACGTTGATTGGCGTGTACGTCAGAACATTAACAGACGCTGCGCCAGCGTTGAATGTACGTCAGTCCAGCGTTGCAGACGCTGTACTGACGTACATCCCACGCTGTGTCATATCTCGTCCAAAATAGCGTGATATGGCAAGCTGTTGGTGACGTACGTACCTCTGTTAATATACCGGTATATATACCTCTTTTACTATACTGCTTTTGTGGATATAACACTGCCTACAAATACTTTAATATTATATCTCTGCATTCTCAATAACTACACGTCCACATACTATTTTTTACACATGTTTTTGCAGAGAACGTTGGTCTATTGCATAAAGGATTTTTATACTGACATGCACGTATCAAACCAACCATATTACAGAAAATCATCATACGTCAACAATAATTAATACCCATCCGAGATAGGCTTACATAAATATGTCAGTTCAAAACTGATCAATCATGGCAGCCGATAAAATATTATTTTGGTAATATATAACATTTAATACTGACACAGTATAAACGGGGCTTTCACCCAATGCTGTTTCAATGTAGGGCCAGCGTTGAAGACCATGGGCCAATATTAAAACAGCATTGGGTGAATTCCCCGTGTTTGCTGGGATTTTTTATGTATTTCTTATACATACATACATACCTAAACTGGACATGATTATGCCACCGCTGTGGAGCTTAATTTGCAGGAACGGACGGACGGATGGACGGTCGGACAGTCAAACTACATAATGCCTTCCGTGGTAGGCTGATGGAGCCATATACTAATATTATTATATTAAATACACCGGTGACGTCAATCTATTGTTAATACAGTAGATCCGAATCTACGAATCTACTGTCATGTTTTAAACTGGCCAGGTCTAGCACAATATAAAATGTTTAACCATGACACTGCATGGCTGCTTCATGGTTAAATGCTGACAATAAGTCAAATCTTGCAGCACATGTACCTATTTAGTGTATTTTAGGTCGAAGAGAGAACTCAATTACAATAGATTCGTAGATCCGAATATACTCGGCGCACATTCGGATGTACGAATCTATCGAATCTCGTTCTTTTGCCTTGACTTAGGTATAATAATATTATAATTGTATACGTACTTCTGTTGACTGGGGGTTGCACGGCCACACAGCTGTGATTGTTGATGTAGGCCCTGTAGGCCACGGCCTCCTCCATGGAGTGGCCCATGTGATGCAGGGGGTGGGGCACAGGCTTATGGTCAGGGGTGCCGTTCAGGCTGTAGTACACGGGCGGTGATTGGCTCTCCTCCCGTGAACAGTGACCGTTAGTCGCCAGGATCTCGTCACTCTGTCAAAAATAACAATAACATTTAACCAACGCTGATGACGACTATTTACGTTTTTAATGTTTTATTAGCCGATTACTGTTACTGCTACTGGGAATAAAATGACTGTTTAAACATCAAGATTTGTTAATGTTTTGTCTCATATTAAACAAATATGAGTAATTTTCAGCCACTTGAGATTGTGGATCGCGGTAGCGAGACACAATTTCAGGTGGCTGACAATTTAAATGAATAAACTTAGCAGGATAAGGGTTACCACTTTAACCCTTAAAGCGCTGATTTTTTTTTCTCAAAACCATGGAGACCAAAGGGTTTTTTTCATTTTAAAATCATCATAAATGTCTTCGTTAGCTCTTTCTGTTTCATTTGAATACCTATGTTATGGGTCTTAGCTCTACGACCATTATAAATATGTCTACCCTTAAAGTGCGGGGATCGACTTTAGTCGTCAGAATCTGACGTCTACGGGCGTCAGATTCTGATCCCCGCGCTGTAAGGGTTAATAATAACATTTAACCCTTACAGCGCTGAAACCATGGAGATCAAAATGGGATTTTTTCCATTTTAAATCATTATAAATGTCTTAGTTAGCTCTTTCCGGCTCATTTTAATACCTATGCTATGGATCTACCATGTCTACAGCCAATATAAGTAATTCAGTTCTTTCAATGCGGGGATCGACTTTAGACGTCAGAATCTTACGTCCATAGACGTCAGATTCTGACGTTTAAAGTCGATCCCTGTGCTTAAAGGGTTAATAAGTTGACTTATCATTGGGCAATTCTGTGAAACCCAGTGACGTCACCGGAAACCCTTTCGAATGGCTATTCGTTGAAAACAATGTTATATAAGACCCCCTCCGACTTACTTCATTGTATAAGTTAGTTCGGTGAAAACAAGGCTATTGAGGTCAAGGCTATTGAGTTTCAAAGAATAATCTTTAACGATGACCAAACTACGCTATTTAAAATCAGCAAAAACACGAGGTAGACCCTAAAACGTGTGAATAGGTTGTCTTCAGAAAAGTACAAATCCTTCTGGTCACACAAATAATGCATCATAATAGCTAAATAATTAATTTCGCCGATATAATCGATTAGAGGTACGTGTCAATAAGGATTAACAGATCCCAAGGTCGACCCCAAGGTCTTAGCACACCTATTTTTATACGTCTTGCATTATTGAAACGACATTTAACGTTACAATCGGTGCTACATGGAGGTTTGGTCCGATTGGAGATATAGCCTAATCAATAAAGACTATGGATCGATTCCCGCTACGTCCCAATAAGGGGACGATGACGCAACGTTAATTCATTATTGGGACAGCACTAGGCTAATATTGCGTTTTAGCCGGGTGACGCAACATGTCATGTCTTTTGCAGCGCTTTTGAATTTTTAGATTTTTTTTTTATTAAGAACAGTAGGCTAGATAACTTCATATCAATTTATTTTTCAAAATTGACATGTCAACATATGCATTTCACCCCCTGGTCAGTGGACCTATCCATTCATGTGTCATTTCAACTTCCCAGGGAACATACAGGGACTATTACATCGTACATCTCTCTGTCCTACCAGGTCCTCATTTCATACCTGAGTAGAGTGAAGTGAATGGGGGTAAAGTGTATTGCCCAAGTAAAGGACACAACAACGTTGAGAGAAGACAATTTAGAATAATGCTGTTTCTCTGATCTGTCGGGGTACTGGGATGATTGATTTAAGCATTGATTTACTTACTTATTCTCTGATCTGTCTGTAACAAGGGGAGATTGAACCGGCATGACAGACAGCAGCTATAGCAATGCACAGCGTCCTGCAAATAGTGCGTCGAAGTTGGGCATGATACCAGGGAATACTTTGTGCCAGAAAAATTGTGTAGCGGTTAATCAGCTGTCCTCGCGCTAAGGTACTTTGCTCCATGAAAAATTGCTTGTGCATTATGATATCCCAACAAATACGAGGTATTGGAATAAAGTTGGTTTAACGTTAATGCAGCGTCTACGACGCTGGCCCAACATTAAACCAGCATTGGGTCAACGTCTTGTGTTAGATAGGATCAGATAATTGTGTATTATTCATACGACTGAAGGCATTATTTAGGACAAGCCGTATTCAGACATTTCATTATAGTGCAATAATCCGCCTGCGACGCTGTCCCAATGCTGTTCTAATTCTCCAGCCCAGCGTCGTAGACGATAGGCCAACACTATGCCAACATTGGTCCAATGTCTTGTGCTTGCTGGGTTTAATACACATCTGGCTGGGTTTACTACACACACTCATCAAAACATTGGTGAATACAATGTATTTATAAATATTGACGCAATTGGCAGTAAAATCTGCCAAAATACGGTAGTGCCCGTAGTACACAAAAGAGGTTATTTTATATTTATACTTTATATTTGATAAAATAATCAAGTGATGACAGTTGAGAACGTCCGTAATCCGTATTGTGATGGGTTAAATTTATGATAAAACTACTATATGAGTGGGGCATATTAAAATGTGACAGGGGAGCGAAAATTAAGATGGTTAATACAGGGTAATTAAGTCTCCACCAACTGTGGGTGAAGGGCTTTACTTATTGTTTTAGTGCTATCTATTGTTATTATTATTATTCAACAATTCGATGACGTAATCGCGCTACAATATTAAGCCGATCTTGACAATGTGTTTTTTTCTGATACTCTCTGATATCCAAGATGTCCACTATGGCACGTACACAGAGCACTGTGCAGCCTGTTCCATCTAGGGTGAGCAGTGTACATGGTACGTGGAAGGTGGAGACTCTCATTATTGCCATGTAAATACAACATATGGTAATTTTTGTTTTATATCGGCCTCGCATAGAACATATGTAGAAGGGACTTTGACCAATGTTGGCTTACTGTTTGACCACAGTATTAGCCGACATTAGTTAAACTTCGCATGTTTTCTGGGTCTGTTAACCCTGCAAACACGAGATATTTAGTCAATGTTGGTTTAATGTTGGCCCAGTGTCGCAGGCAATGGGCCAACATCATAGCGGCATTGGCTCAACGTCTTATGGTTGCGTCTTTGCTTCACATGCACAAATATACTGCTACTAAACCATATTACTCATCGATATTCCATAAACACGAAAAGAGAAAATGTGGTCCAATTTCTGATAAAACAAAGTCCAACGAAAATCGTTTTATTGTGAAATAACAATATTTACTTTCTTTGCGTGAAGTGAACTAGTAAGAAGCCAGTGTCATAAACTATACGTGAGACACACGGGACGGCTAACCAATGCTGGCCTAATTTTGGCCCAGCGTCGAAGCCGGAGGGCCAAGATTAGGCCAGCATTGGTTAGCCGTCTCTTATCTCCTCTGAAGACCAATGACGGATCAATACATGATGTGATCAGCTGATGTGAGCGGCTGCCTGCTTCTGCCCGATGTGTATTTTTAGACTTGATTTTTGCAGCACATGGCCTTTTTATATAGGCCTATTAATTTGACATGTGTCAAGTACACATCTTGTGTATATAGATGCAACATATGAATATTACTGGAAGCGCCATAAAGCATGTACAGGTGGATGTCATCTAATTATTATTGGTGTAATTTATGCGTTGTTTTCAAGATTTCATGATAAATATCATGAATATAAATCTCTAAATTATAGATATAAAAGTAAGTAGAAATAACTCAACAAAAATATAATATGCATACAAGCAAATTTAATTTTTCATTAAAATCTTAGACAAACATTAAAGCTCAAATATAAGTGGGATTTAATTTTTTAATGTGTGGTGGCTTTTTTCGAAAAAAAACATACCTACGGCTTTATTTGGATAAGTATGTACAGTTCATTGAAATTGGAGACAAAAAATAAAACTCGGAATATTACTAATATTATAAAGTCTTCAACTACAGTGATGCAGTTTTAGTTTTCATATATTACCGTTAATTTTTTTTTTTTTTTTTCCACATTTTATGCAAAATGGTAAGTCTTGTACTCTGTCAGGTAGGAATTGCGGCAGCAATTCACGCCTCACAGTGAACAATGGTGAATGAAAACATGACGGAATCTCCGTATGTAGGTGAAGAGGTAAGTTGTATAAGGGTATGTATTTCCACAACAGATTACGGTCCTTCCTAAAATAGACCCTCGACCACCTCGGTCTATTGATTTGTGCGTTCCTTTATCCGCTGCATCTAACCCATTATATTAAACCCAGTATCCCGTTTTCCATGTTTTCGCAACATGTATTTTGAATAAATTAATTTGAAGTGTTTTAGCAACTTTATTGTGACAATAAATATTGAGAGTAATCAGGTTATATTATTCGCTAAATTAGAGAATATTTCACCCACGTGAGGTTGTATCGCAATCTAAATTAGCAGGGAAAAATCACGGTTTTGGATGATGAAATGTTTGTTTACACATCCAATGTTACAAAGCATGAATCTTTGGTCTGAATATGGGTAATTTTACCCACTTGAAGTTGTGGGTCACGTTGTGGGTTTAAAGTATTAAAATTATATTACTAAGCGCATCAAGGGTTGGAGAACAATTATGGATATTCTACACCAAACCCTTAGGGGGTCTTGTCAAGTTGAAAAAAAATCAAAAAATCCGAGAAAAACTCGTATTGGTCAGACAGCACCCACCCACCCCCCCCTATCCATTTTTTTTTTTGGAAACATGAAAAAACACAAAAAACTCAAGAAACGACAAAATTTCCCCCAAAAAAATAAAAATCCGAGTTGGGGCTTAACCGAACCACCCACTTCCGAGTTTTTCTCGGATTTTTGGATTTTTTTAACGTGACAAAACCCCTTAATCCGTGACGTAAGTGTTTTTTCCATATGAAATCATCATTACCATGATTACTGTCTTAGTCAGCTCTTTCCGATCCATTTGAATACCTAATATGTTATGGGTCTACGGCCATTAGAAATATTTTTACTCTTACAGTGTGGGGATCGACTTTAGTCGTCAGAATCTGACGTCTACAGACGTCAGATTCTGACTAAAGTCGATACCCGCGCTGTAAGAGTTAAAAACGGCGGGCAACACAAGCCAGTGAACTTCGCTTTTTGTACAACATGACAGAAGGAAGCCACAAGTCGGGAGCTATATCCTACTCGCATGACTTCATAGTGTACAGCACCATAGACAACACTGTGCACTCTAGGCCTTTGAACAGCTTGGAGCACCGTATATGCACAAAGTTCTTGGATAAATTCACAGAAAAAGGCATGATATTTGTATTAATATCACCGGGTCAATAGTACAATGCTGAATGCAAAAAAAGAACTATAACATAAATACAAACACAAATTTAATTTGTATCTGAGCGTCAGAGATGGACAGCATAGCAAAAGCTGTATTTCTGTATGTTGGTAGCCATCGAGATAAACAATTTCATGAGATGTGAGAGTAACCCTAATCAAGTAATAAATTAACCTATAAAGACTGGCGTTAAAATCCTCACGATAAGGAATTATTCTAATTATATGTTAATCTGTCATTGTAAAGTAAAATAAAAATCATCGATCAAACTAAGACCTATCAGTTCATTGCGCAATCGATCGTCCGCGCATCGATTTTTTGGGGGCACAACTTTAGGAATGGCAATGTAATGATTACAGACTCTGTATCGCACACAGAGTCTGTTATTAGGGATTGGAATAAAAAAACGTCCTTAAACATGTTAAACCAGAGAACCATTCCCCCTCGACTGTACATCGTCAAAATCCTAGCCAGCAATATATCAGAAATGAATGAGTGAATGGGGTTTTAGGCCACCTATAAGCTAAACTGTGCACATATAGGCTAAACTGGGCCAGGAGAACCTCCTGATGATAATGAGATGAATGAAATGACACTGCCCTCCAGACACAGGATTCAAAAATAAAGCCCTGGAGGTCTGAGGCGGAGCACGCTACTTTTCGTCACGGGGAAGATAACTTTTTTTCTTTGGAACCTGAATGCCAGAGCGCGGCTCGAAACCGCAATTTCCAAGCGGACAGCTTTAACCACCGGACTGTCAGAGTGTTGATTGAGAACCATTTCTCCTCAGAGTGTACGTCATTACGATCCTAGCCAGCGATATATCAAGTTGTGAGGATTGATGAAGGTACATATAATATATAGATTGGTCCCCGGGGCTGGCTGTACGCGAGGCGGTGGGCACGAGACGTTGAACCGATGCTGTTTAAATGTTGGGTCAGCGTCTACGACGCTGGTCTAACATTAAATCAGCATCGGGTGGCAGTATGGTATCATTAGATGGCGGTTTACGTGGGCTGCGGCTGTATTGATCCCCACACGATTCCCAGAGGCGACCTCCTCAGAACAGGTCTGACGTCTCAATACCAGGCGAACCACAGACGTGGACACAATGGTGTTCTAATGTTGGGCTAGCGTCGCAGATGGTGGCTAGCCCCAGTGACTGAAACAGGTTTCAGCCACAGATTGACCGCGTACAAAATCGTGGGGCATTTCTTTGAACGGTCATATCGGAAAATATCGGGTCAAAAAGTAATCAGGTCAAAAATAGTTTTTTTTAGAATCAGCAACATTTCAGTTCCATGCCCGCATGCTCAGCTCAGAGGTCGCACAGTCATTAAAAAGTTATGACAATTTTTCGGACCTTGGGGTCGGGAGCGCTCTCAGTCACCGCCATGCTGGGTTTTTCGGGTAAAGCAAATACATCCATCCACGGCTTCGGAGAGGACGACACGGCAAATGGTGGGCCAGCATTGAAACAACGTTGGGTCAACGTCTCGTGTTTGCTTGAAAAACAGTATTAGGAATATATCTAACCCTAGTAACACTACAGGGTAACATTGTTATCAATAAACTAGACCGTAAATTTCGATCTCAATTTCCAATAAAAATGTTCTGATTCAGCTCGTCCTTCTAGCTCCATCAGCAGATAAATAGGCCTACTCGTGTGCTGGATGCTTTCTATGTGGAGAATCCATTTGAACGCAATATGAATTCACACATTACAATTTCTGTTTTAATGTTAAAATGTTAATAATAATGTTTTTAATTTTAATGTGAACGTCGATGATATTATATCAAATGTCATCACCTGATTATCAGCACACGAAAAGCGCCAAAATCTGGTTGATGAGATGTCTACAATTCTACTCGAAATATAGTGTGGCCCACAACTTGTAGCTAACCAATACTATATATTGAAAACCAGGCCCTGCATATGTCCACAAAGAGATGTTCAGAAACGACTCCAGACACGATTAAGACTTATTTGTCAAAAACCTTTATTCCATCATAGTGAAAATAGCAGTGTATTTATCTAGGACAATATTGCATTACACCGTGCTTAATCGGATATAATTTGTGTGAGATTTACATGTCGGTTAAAACGTCTTTATCTCAATCAAAAACAGTCCACCAATATTTATTTTATAAAAATACCGGGAGAAGTATCCCCGACCCGATGTGACTATGGGGTTTTCACGTGGTGGACCGCAGCCCATCCTATGCTGATGTTTTCCTGATAGTCCACGCTTGGTGGGTCGTATTATCGCCCAGACAAGGTGACATGGACAAGCACGACCAGCAAACACAAGACATCGAACCAATGTTGATAAAATGTTGGGCCAGCGTCGCAGACGATGGGCCAACATTAAATCAACATTGGGCGGCGGGCGGGAACGGCTAAAAAAAGATAGATAAGCCATGCAACATTGTATAAACGTTTAGCCAAAGCCTATAGATGATGGCCAAACGTTAAATCAGCGTCTGGTCTGCTGGCTTAGTCCTCGCCTGGAGGCACGCATGGAGAGAGCAGACTGGTCATATCAGTCACATAACCTTCATTATCATACCACTGGCACTCGAGACGCGGATGACTAAACATCGTGAGTGAGTGAGTGAGTGAGTGAGTGAGTGAGTGAGTGAGTGAGTGAGTGCGTGAGTGAGTGAGTGAGTGAGTGAGTGAGTAGGTGAGTGAGTGAGTGAGTGAGTGAGTGAGTGAGTGAGTGAGTGAGTGAGTGAGTGAGTGAGTGAGTGAGTGAGTGAGTGAGTGAGGGAGTGAGTGAGTGAGTGAGTGAGTGAATGAGTGAGTGAGTGAGTGAGTGAGTGAGTGAGTGAGTGAGTGAGTGAGTGAGTGAGTGAGTGAGTGAGTGAGTGAGTGAGTGAGTGAGTGAGTGAGTGAGTGAGTGAGTGAGTGAGTGAGTGAGTGAGTGAGTGAGTGAGTGAGTGAGTGAGTGAGTGAGTGAGTGAGTGAGTGAGTGAGTGAGTGAGTGAGTGAGTGAGTGAGTGAGTGAGTGAGTGAGTGAGTGAGTGAGTGAGTGAGTGAGTGAGTGAGTGAGTGAGTGAGTGAGTGAGTGAGTGAGTGAGTGAGTGAGTGAATATTGGGTAATCATGCAATTGAGCGGTCCCTACTTTTGATCAGCTCTGTGGACCACATTTTCATTCCTATAAGGAATAAAATGTGGTCCACCAATTAAATTAATATTTATTTAAAACGGGGCTCGTCTTTAGACGTCAGATTAGCTGAAATCTATAATTATATCTAGATGCATTGTTTATTAAATGTACAAAATCCACAATGTAAGCTGTGCTGGCACAATTGGGAAATCTATAAACACAAAAATCCATCCTCTTGGAAATATAAATGTATTAACCCTTAGAACACTGATGTCGACTACAGTAGACAGTCTGTGTTTTTATTGGCACCTGTATAACCCGTCGTTAAAAGTAAAAAATATGCTTTCAATCTTGAAACACTGATATATATTGAGACTTAAATTTCACAAATAACACAAATTTTCAATCACTTGAAGTTGTGGATCGCGGTAGCAAGACACAACTTCAAGTGGCTGAAAATTGTAATTGAATAGCTCAGTGCTTCAAGGGTTAAGAGACTCAGAAGAAGATGTGAGCGGAAGGGCCACAAAATCAAACTCTATCTGTATGGATTTAGCCAGCCACCAGGGCGATCGTGCGTTCATCGCCTTATTTCCGTCCATTAGGGTCTGATTTTGACCAAGTACATTTGCCAATGCACGACCAGGAGCATTTATCAACCGCTAAATACAAGATGTAACCGTGATCCCAGAGTTTAAAGGAGCAAACACAAATAACAAACGTAAGCTATCGGCGCAACACTGGGTCAGTAATTTTAGTTTTCTTTTACGGTAGTCCAGTTTGAGCCTTTGAACCTCTCGTGATTATATCTCTGAGAGTTGACTTACTATACTCCTAGGGCCGTATGCATGAAACTAGTTTAGCTTAAAACAATGGCTTAAACCATACAAAACACCGAGTTAAACTAACTTCTTGCATACGGCCTTTAAATTTTCATGAAAGTTTTTGTCAAAAAATTGGCTATTTTGTCACTCACTTCAAATCATCATCATCTACAACAAGTCGAGAATTGCGACAGAGGTAAATTTATGGTAAGCCGCTAAGTTCTCTTGTTTATATTTTCACTCACTTGAAGTTGCTTCTCGCTACCGCGGTCCACAACTTCAAGTGGGTGCAAAATACTCATATTTGTCTAAAAGACCCATTTCGTTCCCAATAACAGTGATTTAACACTTTCAAGCCTGACTTTACCGTTGTCATCTTAATCCACTACAAGCCGGAATTGCTCTCGCAATTCTCGATGAAGATAATGATATAATAATAATAATAATATAAAGCATTTGATATAGCGCCATACATCAGCCTTTTCGGCCGTTCGCAGGCGCTCTAAGATGACTTGATCTGGGTGGTAAATGAAAAAAATATCGTTGAAACAGTTCCACGAAAATTTGCGCTCGAAAACCCCAGGTTTTAGGAAATTAAGTTATTCTTTAGAAATTCAAAATGGATGTTTGATGTATCGTGGGGGTTGAAAGGGTTAACCTGATAATAAAACAGATTAAAAACGATACTAGTCGGTCTTAGCGCTTAAAGAGTTGAACTCACGCTAGGAAAATGAGGGAAAGTCAATAGCCACCGCAATTCTTACCACACAATGAATGCAAATTACCGCATTTTATAAAAAAAACAGGTGTAATATTTCAAACTGAAGCTACAAACGTGCTGATTTCAAGCCTTAAAGAGCTGGAATATTTGTGTATAAACCATGCAGACCAAAAGTAGTTTTTTCAATTTGAAATCATCATAAAAGTCTTATTTTGCTCTTTCCGCTTCATTTGAAAACCTAATACTTTAAATAATTCATTAATTCTATCACATCTCAATTATTGTATACTAGCATGGGGCTACGAACATAAACGTATTTCTAAATCACAGAAAAAAGCTATAAGAATAATTCATAGAGCGAGATTTTCTTCGCACATCGATCCTCTATTTAAAGAAATACGTTCAATTTCAAACAATACTCTATCAAATAATCTTGAAAAAGTATACACACACAGCTTCAATGAATGTGTCTGGAGGGCAGTGTCATCTCATTCATCTCACCATCCTCAGGAGGTTCTCTTGGCCCAGTTTAGCCTACATGTGCACAATGTTGCCAATTTTCCTAAAACCCCTTTCATTTCATTTTTATGCTAGCGATTGTTTCGATCTTAATGGAGATTTCCTGTCTTTAACATGTTTAATCTGTTCTATTTTGAACAGTACCAATTTTTTCATATTTATTTATAAGTAATTATTCATGTTATTAGTCAGCATGTTTGTAATTTTGTTATGGCAAATAAAAAATTCTGTCTGTCAGTCAGTCAAATATGCTCTAATTAGTTATAAAGTTTAGAAAACACGCAGTTCCATGACATTTTCAGAAAGCCATATTTTTGTATAGATCTGCTCATTTCGCCATTGGCAGTCTGATATCACATGGCATAAAATGTGACTTGTAAAAAAGCTAGAAAAAGAAAACACAACAGGCGCGGAATTATACATAAATAAATTCACAGACAGACATCGAGCAAACTACATGACGTATCAGGTATCTTCTTTCTTTGAGGTCTGCGGTAATGTTTATGTCGTGATTGACTAATGTTAAAATAACAAACTATAAACTAAGTAGGTAGTGTATGACTATGTATATATATACCTTTTGCAGAGGTTTTAATTAGTTTAATGCTACGCTTTTCCGAACAGTCTCTTATACTATACAATGTTATGTAATTTTGTTAGATTTTTGTACAAGTGTAAATATCATATAGTTTTTAATATTGTTTATACGTACTTTAGAAAAATGTAAACTTGTATATAATTCTTAGGTTTTTACGCTTTCCAGTCTTTTTTGATACCACATAGAAATATAATATGAAGTAGTTTGTGTATCACTGGCTTTAGTGCGGGAAACATATGCTCCCATCTAGATATCATCGCAACGCTGTTTGGCTTTATTTTAAGTTATTTGATGGCTAATTCGTATCGACTGACGATTGTAACCTGGGGGTTCCAGGCTCGAATCACAATCGGTTCGGATATTTGTCATCGTGGTTGTGCATATACAGTGTTCCAAACTGTTCAAATGAATGGAGTGTACAGTGCTGCCTATGGTACTGTGCACTATAAAGAACCCTTGGAGTCATTTGAAATAAGAGAAGGGCATAATCGCGGCTTCGGGCTTCCTTCTGTCGCGATATTGCGATGAAAGCGAAGTAAACCAATATTCATATTAAGTAGTTATGATGCATATTTTAAATATCCTTGTGCGTGCTTATGTATTATGCATATAATAGCAAGCTTGGTTTTAACAGTTTAACATGTTTAAGTGTACATATGAAGTCGATTTGCAAGTGAATTAGATGTGACAACTAACTGTTGAATATACTTGTACATTTGCCATTGTTCATTTTAATGACGCATAAGTCAACATAGAAGCTTAGTAAGCAGTGAGTGTGGCTTTTCGTTGTTTTCTGCAACTCATGGCAATTTCACGATAGGAATATGCCTTGTATTATTTCCGTTCACAATATATAATAGGTAACACTACACACTCCAGCTATATGATTTGTATTTTGTAGTGACAGATTCTTTAGGTGATGTACTATACGTAGATGTATTGTGTAGCATTTCGGCATGCAGCCAATGTCGTGATACAGATTTTATTCAGAACACGTAAAAATAAACAAGGTTATAACATTTTAATCGCTCTCACTCAGTGGGTGGACAACTGTGTTCAAATATTGTATGTGTACTTTGGTAACCCTTACAGCGCGGGGACCGACTTTAGTCGTCGGAATCTGACGTCTACAGACGTCAGATTCTGACGACTAAAGTCGATCCCCGCGCTGTAAGGGTGAAAATATGTATAATGGCCGTAGACCCATAACATAGGTATTCAAATGAATCAGAAAGAGCTAACCAAGACATTTATGATGTTTACAAATTGAAAAACCCCTTTAGTTGCGACATTTTTTACAAATTAATTAAGCGCTTCAAGGGTTAATCCGTGCACAATATAACCATTGTGCTTCTGAATAGTGTTACATTCTTCATTCATTTAAAAGCTTGGGCGCAATTTCCAGCTTCAAGTGACGAACATTTTTTATATAGTCATGACAATTTTTTTATATAGTCATGACAATTTTTTTATATAGTCATGACAATTATTTTTAATAGTTTGGTCTCAAATTAAAGAAATATTAGTAATATTCAGTCTCTTGAAGTTGTGGGTCGCGGTAGCCAGACACAACTTCAAGTGGGTGAAAAACTGTTGTTTTAGAGCTTAAAGGGTTGATGGACTGGATCATTTTAGCTGAAATTACTCTCTTTTTAAACGTTCAACCAATACTGGTTTAAAGTTGGACCACCGGCTACGACGTCGTAACAGCATTAAACAAGCATTGATTTACCGTCTTCTGTCTACTTGGGTCTAATGACGCATATAGTCATATAGTATATATGGTATATGCGCCATTAGCAGGGCAAGGGTTAAATATTGATTTAAACCCTTTAGGCGCTAAGAACGATCATATTCGTTTTTACTTCGTTTATTAGCAGGTCAAATAACAGTTATTGGTAATGGAAACAGTGTTTAAACATCAAGATTGGCAAATGTTTGGTCCCAAATTAAACAAATATAAGTGATTTTCAGTCACTTGAAGTTGTGGGTCGCGGTAGCGAGACACAACTTCAAGTGGGTGAAAATTAAATAAGATAACGGGAAAAATATTAAATATTGTTTTTTAATGACACACATCGCCTACGCTTACCTGTGAAATCATGAATATAGGGGGTGTGGTTTTTTTTAGTGAGATGAAAATCTTGGCAACCTTAGGCCTATGGGTGGAAGTGAAGGAAATAGACACTTGGTAACCTTTCAAACAAATTAATATCTAGTGACGTGAAACATTTGGGCGCTAGATCTGAACAATCCTATCGGGGAATTATAACCTGTCATGATGTGGGTGGGCTTAAACCTTTCAAGCCTGAATTTACCATTGCAATCATCATCCACTAAAAGCCGCGAATTGCTGTCGCAATTCTCTACTCGTAGTGGATGAAAATCACTTTAACTGGAAGGAAAATTAAAGAAAATGTCCGTGTATTGGTAAAAGAGTTCCATGGACATTAGTTGTAGGAAATTTAAGAAGTCTGGTGGAATTTGACGAAACCTTGCACTGAGACATATACAACGTAACGTTTTTGGCATTTTTGTTGTGCATTGGGGAATACTTGTCACAAAACAGCCGCATGCCAAGCTGACATGCCTTGGGAAATTTGCTTTAACATTATTTTTCTTTGAAGATAGGACGGTCTATTTAGCGACGTGAACACTTTGAGCGCTGGATGTGAACAATCGGGGGAATTATCACCTGTCATGGTGTGAGTGGGTTTAACCCTTGCGAGCCTGAATTTACTACTGTAATCTTCATCCACCACAAGCCGCGAATTGACATGTGTTGGTAAAACAGTTTCATGGATATTTTCCTTCTAAAAAGCCTCAGTTTAGACAAATTAGGTCTGTTTTTCAGGAATGTAAATGATCCTATGATGCATCATGAGGGCTTAAAGGGTTTACCCTTCATCATATGTTATGACATAATCTCTATACCACATTGTGGTATATAGATTATGTCATGACATAACCTATATACCACACTGTGGTATATAGATTATGTCATGACATAATCTATATGCCACATTGTGATATATATATTATGCGGCAAAGGGTATAATAAATAGGATGAAGGATGTTAGAAGGGTTAAATTGGCCCCTGGAGCACTGAGCTATTCAATTTACATTTTCGGTCACTTGATGCTGTGTTTCGCTACCGCGATCCACAACATCAAGTGACTGAAAATGTATATGATTTGTGAAATTCAGGTCCTAACATATATCAGTTTTTCTAGCTTTAACACAAATTTTACTCTTAACAGCTTACAGTAGCCCCAACGTGGCTGAACAGAACTTGAAACAGATTGCGCCCAATCAAAATCATGGGACATTTCTTTGTACGGTCATATTAGCCAAGACTTGGCCTCAATTAATCATATCGACAATTGGTTGATTAGAATCAGTAAACTTTCAGCTACATTATCACATGTTCATCTCATCTGTCGCGACATCATTAAAAAGTTATGAACCTTATTCGGACCTTGGGGCCGAGATCGCTCTTAGTCGCCGCCATGTTGAAAAACGTTGATTTTTCAGGGGTAAAGCGAATACAGGAATCCACGGTGGGCTCGTCAACGGCTGGTAATACGGGTGATAATAAAAAACACATAGGGGTGGCCAAGCTGTCGCAATTCGCATTTTTGCGAATGAAATGCCTAATTTTGCCAATTTTATGCCTTAATGGTGCATTGCACAATTTTACCGTTCATATATTTTGCTACTGGCTAAATTAAAGATTAACTTTTGCTACGTCTGCCACCCGTGACACAATGTCTACTACAGTCGACATTGGTGTTTTATGGGTTAAGATAACACTCTATAAAGCACACTTACCTCATGGTCTCGTTCTGGGATTGTATCTTCTTTGGAGAGCGCTGTAAAACAAACAGACAGATCCAGTATAGTAGACGTGACAAACTGCCAGCACGACATGATGCGCAAACACTAATTACCATGCGCACATTGCTGTCACAATATAATATATAGATTATCCGATGACCACAAAAACAGGCCCTGAGTCATAAACGGCACAAAATTATCCAACACAATCCTTCTACCAGCTGTTAACAATAATCATACAGCATTATACAGCAGCCGACTTATAGTAGGCGCTGATCAATTCTTGAACCCTAGCCTTTCGACAACCTCGTTTGACGCACACACTGCGAAAATGTCTATGACCTGGAGAAGTTTTGTATTAAGCGTGTTTACTAAACTGAAGTGGTTAGCCCCCCCCCCCCCCCCCACCCTCCGGGCTTTTAACACACATTACAGCCAAGGCTGACCCGGCCACGGGTGCATTGTTAATACATATTAATATAATAGATATATATATAATAGAGTTATGATAAAAGAGACGACGCGACACCCCTTGATCTCCTGGTTAACCGTTACAAAGCTGATTGTTTTCATATAAACTATGGAGACTAAAGGGTCATTTTGAAATCATCATAAATGTCTTAGCTCTTTCCGCTTCATTTGAATACCTACGTTATTGGTACACGACCATTATAATTTTCCTTTTTTTCAGAGCGGAGATCGACTCTATTCTGACGTCCTAAGACGGTCCCGCACTGAAAGGGTTAATAAAACAATGACATTTTTTGTTTAGTGCGGGTTTCCTCTGAGTGCAGTAAAGTATCCACAACCATGATAACATAGAAAGTATCACTAACAAGCGTACCAGGGTACCTTAGACTTGGCAGTACCCCGGTACGCTGGTGAGTGATGTTTTTCCATGGACATTTAATGACATTTGTGGAAAAACCCACAGCAGCTCCAGCTGTAGGCCTATACACATGATACATGTACATATGCGTGACATTTTTTAAAATACTTATGACACGCGAATTTTCTGATCTGAGTTTCTACTTACCGTCGTTAATATTAGGCCTACATGTACTGAGAAATGGACAGTAATTATATATTAATTACCCCTATATACACGCGAAATACATGCTAATTGCCAATACAAAACAATAAGTCACTGGTGAGCGTTCCATATGCATTCATTATCAGAGCCAGAAACAAACTGTTGATTAGATTAGTTAAATCAATAATTTTCTAAGTTAGGACATAAATTAAGCTGATTGTAACGTTTTAGTGCCCTGACCCTTAAAACGATGAAATATTTTTATATAAAACATGGCGACCAAAGGGTTTTTTCAATTTGAAATCATCATAAATGTCTTAGTTAGCTCTTTCCGCTTCATTTGAATATCTAATGTTATGGGCCAGCAGCCATTATAAATAGTACTACAGCATGTACAGTGCGGGTTTCGACTTTAGTCGTCAGAATCTGACGTCTACAGACGTCAGATTCTGACGACTAAAGTCGATCCCCGCGCTGTAAGAGTTATTCGTTATTATCGTGTGAATGGGATAGAAAAAAATAAGGTATTACTGATATACTCGAAAACATAATTTCAATTCAGAGACATATCGTCGTCGAAAGCTATTGACTTCTTTATTTGTTGAACTTAAATGTTCTGGTCTGGACCGTCAGATTTTAGACCAGACACTGCAAGGGAAATGAGTTTTATATGAAGCATTTATGATGATTTCAGGTGAAAAAACCCTATGGTTGCGATGCTTTTTTTACAAATTAATGCAGCGCTTTAAGGGTTTGAGGGTTACTATGACATCTGTATAACACACCAGCATATTATATACTGTTTGTTAACACGCTCTATAGCGCTATACACGTGTATTAACAAGCATGTCCTTAGTAGACATGGTAGAGCTAAACATAATGTTACCAGGTAACGATAGGAGTATTACATGTGTTTGTCTGGTTGACAGCTGGCAGTGAGTCCTATTATTATGACCTATTGGATCATGATAGTGACAGTCATAAATTAATACGAGCACACACAACAACGTACAATTACTGAACCAATGTCGCCTGAATTCATTGAGGCAGCTTTGGAGCAGCGTCTGGTGTTTGCTGGATGGAAACGTTGGTTTAATGTTGGCACATAGCGTCTGCGACGCTAGCACAACATCAAAGTCTGGTGTACGCACTTCACGAGCCTGGGGCTGGCTCTCAACAGAGCATAATAACGCCATAATAACAACAGGGCATAATAACTAGAGAAGGCATAGCCACATGTCTAGTGCGATCACTATACATGCATGTACATTGGA
Source organism: Flabesymbios commensalis (assembly GCA_964017125.1). Taxonomy (NCBI): domain Eukaryota; kingdom Metazoa; phylum Annelida; class Polychaeta; order Terebellida; family Flabelligeridae; genus Flabesymbios; species Flabesymbios commensalis. The sequence goes on from OZ024903.1 coordinate 102,879,990, forward strand.
TTTGCGTTAACTTGTCAAAATAAGTTTTAATTGGAGTTCCCGGAGTGGCCCAAACCCTTACAACGCTGAAATATTTTTGAACAAACTATAGAGACCAAAGAGTTTTGTCAATTTAAAATCATCAGAAATGTCTATGTTAGCTCATTCCGCTTCATTTGAATGCAGGTTTCTAGGTTTATAGGTTTATCCTAAAAAAATTTGCAAAACAAGTGGCGATGCACGGGAAGCCCATCATTCTGTGTCACGCCATTTTCTGTAATTCCGCATGCGGATTTGCAATGCAGTGCGGAAAAAATCGAACATTGTAGGATTTTTTTCACGCGCGGCATGCATTTTGTTGAAAATCAGTGTTATCAGTGGTCATGGACAATTTTATTACATTTTTGCCCGTCTAACTCAGAAATGCCCGCGTCGAAAAGACTGGTCTCTGGCTAAGCCACTCAAATATAGAACAAAATGGCGTCTAAAGTCGATCCTCGCACTGACATGAAAGAATTACAAATTTATAATGAGCCCATATAGGTATTCAAATGTTTAAATTTTCGCGAATTTTCCTTTTTCCTCAGTAGCAGCTATTATTAAAATATTTTGTTCTAGTGAATATTATCAGATCTACAGTATATCATATAGCACGCAAAAAACACAATAATTGAAAAAATCATGTGATCGCTCTATGTTATGTCCTGCAGATAATGAGGTTAAAATAATCCCCAGGGCCCGTATTTTCGTACAAGTTACGATATATCGTAGGCTTCGGATTGGTCGAGATGGCCATCTTGACCAATCCGAAGCCTACGATATATCGTAACTTGTACGAAAATACGGGTCCTGATCTGCACGTAGAAAGATGAATACTGTGCATCTTTGGAGCTAAAGGCTTAATGCTGTAGATCTGTTATATCCTATCAATAAAGTGAGGACGTAATATCGCCCCCCTGGGTTTAAAGTGTGCAGTGGCAGATGCGACACTTTAGTATCCAATGTTAGACAAATCCCGACTCATTATCAGATTACAAAATTCATTATCAGATTACCTAGATATATAGACCTCTAGCTGTCAAAGTGTCATTATTATCCGAGTGTCACAAATGACATTCTGACTTCTAGAGGTCAAATATCTCAGCCGATGATACAGATAATACCACCGCTAAAAACGTGGACGTGGAAATCAAAATGTAACGAAGACAGACGACTCCTGATTTTGACGCTACACGCGGACACGGGACTTAAAAAGTAATGAAAGCGGACGGATCCCTGACAAGACACACCGGCGGTGTAAATAAATAACCAGCCGGCCGGCGGATTCAGCCGACGGATTCACTCCTGACGAGAGATCCACAGAGAAAAAATCACAGGTAGGCGTCAGGATTGGCGGAAATATAGCTATGCGTCCCATTATCTAAGTCGGGTCCATTTAACCCTAAAACGTTATAATATATTATAAAAACCAAGAGATCAAATAAATGAAAGTGTTTTTTTTCAATTTGAAATCATTCCAAAATGTCTTAGTTAGGTCCTTCTGTTCCATTTGAATATATATGTTATGAGTGTACGGTAATTATACATATTTAACTCTCTCAGTGCGAAGATTGACTTTAGATGTCAGAATTCTGGCGTCTAAAGACGGTACCCGGGCTGAAAGGGCTAAAGGAATACAAACAAGAAGAAATAGTTGGTGTTCTGAAATGACTAAAATATATTGTTATTTTTTTTAACTTTAATCTTATACTGTTATTGTGTCATTAAGGTTCAAGATTCATTGTTTTAACTGTGTAGCGATTTACAACGAAGTTTCAAATTATCATGATTATGCAGGTTTTTCTAACATTTTATAAATTATGACATATTTCGCTGATCACTTTAAAGTTTGACCACCATTTGTTCAAATTTATGTAGTTATTGATACGCGATACTCAACGAATTGAACCCTACATCCCAGCAAACACAAGACATGGATCCGACGTTGGTTTAATGCTGGGCCAACGTCGCAGACGTCGCGGTCCGCATATCTTAAAATACGATTTTGTTGGAATCTAGCTTGAACCACCAACCGACCATATCAAACTGTTATCCTATACAAAATATTGATTTTGCGGCATAGTTCAATGTCCGGTACAACCAGAGCAGCAGCTGGTCGGCATGGAATGGCTCTGATGATCGGCTGCCCTGCCAGTGACGACAGACACTGAACCAATGTTGGCTTTACCCTTTAACTCTTAACCCTTTAAGTCCTCACGATGCATTAAAGCATCATTTTCCATCCCTGAAAACAGGCCTAATTTTCTTACAACCAAGGGTTTTAGAACGAAAATTTCCATGAAACTGATTTACCAATACATGGCAATTTTTTTTAATTTTTAAACCACATCAAATCATCTTCATCCACTACAAGTCGAGAATTGCGACAGCAATTCGCGGCTTGTAGTGGATGAAGATGGTAAATTCAGGCTTGAAAGAGTTAAAGCGCTGAAATACTTTTTCGACGACCTCGCGTCGCTTTCTGCACAGTGTCATTGGCGTCTCATTTGGTTTGAAAAATGCTAGAAGCCGCATACATTATGGTCCCAGCACCATACGGCCCACCTTGCCCTATCAGGTCTGACCGTCAGACTACCAGTCTGCCGGTATCAGACAACTTGATAGATGAAGATGCATACGGCCTAGCCGGACAAGGGTTAGCGGCCATCCCGTGCTCATAACAGACCTGTTGCCGCAGACTCCCAGGGGAATACGACCCGTGCTATTACGTCCACTATCACCACCTCCCGAGCCTAACCCCACAAATGGGTGAAGTCGACACGAAATGACGGACCAGTGCCGGCACAATGCTCGCACAGCGTCTCTGACGCTGTGCCAGCATTGTGGCAGCATTGGTGGGTTTCCAGGCTTGACCGCAGGGTATCACTAAAACCAGGAGGTGATGAATGTGTCTGGAGATTTGGTGGTCAGCCAATGTCACCGTATATTACGCGCTCGTTTCTCTGCTACCGTTCCTGGTGAGGTTCTCTTTTTGCTGGATGCGGGATTTCCTTCGTTTTACAGTTTATAAGAGGAATGGAGGATTGGACGTGCCATATGTAATGGACGCTGTTAGACCTTTAAAACCTTTAGCCGCCAAATTATTCATTTTAAATTTTTACCCACTTGAAGTTTTGCCTCGCTGACGCGATCCACAACTTCAAATGAGTGAAAATGATCCAGGTTTGACAAAATGGAGGTAAAAAAATGTTGCTGATTAATGTCACTTTTTATCTTTAACAGGTTTAAAAGCTGATATGTAATGTGCTAATATAAAACGTGAAAAACGAATATGGACGGCACCGGCGGTTAAAGGGTTAACCTTTAAACGCTGAAATATGTCTGTATAAACCATAGAGACCAAAGTTTCTTTCAATTTGAAATTATCCTAAATTTCTTATAAATCATTATTCCGGGGGATCGACTTTAGGCGTCAGAATCTGACGTCTACAGATGTCAAATTGTGACGTCTAAAGTCGATCCACTGCTTTAAGGGTTAACCGCTAAACACGGCTAGTAGTAGTAGTAGTAAATCATTGCTTTACGTCACTTTTCGGCACAAAAGGTCTTTTAAGTGACATTATAATACGATAAAAACGTCGTAGTCAATTGATGAGATGAATGATGTACATATGATGATGTGAGGGTGGGGGTGATAGGGCATGGTGGGTTATTGACACCGTTTATCTTCGCTCGCCCGATAAGGGGTTCTGGGCATGTCTAGGGAATATACCCCCAGACATGCCCAGACGGCCGGAGACTTGAGTTTCGCTGTACAATTTAATGATGAAATTCTTTGGCATTTCGCGCAGCTCCGCTATCCTCGGGTCGGATAGTCCCCAGAGTAACAATAGGAAGGATCACTCCCTCTGGGTAACTCCATTCATCCCACGTGAGAGACCTAATGTCAAACACGCTATTGCCGGTTATTTAAGGCTACCACGGCCTACATCAGCGCCAGCACTAATGCGGGTGCTGCATTGGCTCCGCTGTTGAGCGGAGGAACCAGGGTACGCCACTGGCAATCCGCCCGAAGATTATAGCCAGATACGAGGAGGCTGCAGCTGCCCTTGGACGATTGCTGTAGACTAGTGCTTCCGTACAATGCCGTACACAACATCCAACAGACGAAACAGATCCCTAATGACCCTCCCCGGATGGGGGCGAAAAGTACTACTACTAGCAATCATCCCAGTACCCCTAAACACGATTATAGTTAGAACATCAAGATTTGCAAATGGTTGGCCTCGAATTAATACAAATATGGGTATTTTTTACCCACTTGAAGTCGTGGATCGCGGTAGCGAGGCACAACTTAGCCCTTACAGCGCGGGGATCGACTTTAGTCGTTAGAATCTGACGTCTGTAGACGTCAGATTCTGACGCCTAAAGTCGATCCCCGCACTGTAAGAGTAAAAATATTTCTAATAGCCGTAGACCCATAACATAGGTATTCAAATGAATCGGAAAGAGCTGACGAAGACATTTATGATGATTTCAAATTTAAAAAAACACCTTTTGTTGCGATGTTTTTTTACAAATTAATTAAGGGAAAGTGAGTGCAAATTTAAATTAGATAACATAGCGGGTAAAGGGATAAAAAGGACCGTCTTTGCCAATAGTATACAGTAGAACCTGCTAATAGCAGCCATCCCTGAGACACGGGGGAGTGGCCTTTTAATGCAGGTGGCTGCTTATTGGAGGTTCATTTGTAAACAAAATGTCATTTTGGTGAATGACCAAGTGTCCTCTCATAGGAGGCTGGTTCGTCATAAAAGTGGCTGCTCATAGAAGGTTCTACTGTACAGCGTCACCGGCTGGACGTTGGCCAGATAAGCGAAAAAATACGTAGCACCGCGGCTGACTTTGATTTGTGACGTGGATACGTAATCATTCACTCAGTGACTTGATCGATAGCCTAGTGATGTAAGTTCTCCGGTCAAGTTTAGAAGTGGATTTTATTTTTTAGACAGAGCGTGAGATGAATGTGGTATTGACAAAGCGACTAAAGTTGATAGTGGTGTATATTGGTATATGGCAGCCATCTGGTGCATGCGAGAGGCAGATCAGTCTAGAATTTAGACAAGGCTCCAAAAATACATCTGTTTCCGATTACACTGCCTTCCCAAACAGGGTAGGTAGGTGATCTTTTTTCATTATTTTTTTTTTGAGGGGGAGGGGGATTCCGACTACATGGCCCTCCAAAATAGGGTGGGTAGGTAGGGGGACTTTTTTTTAATTTAACTTCTAAATAAACTGCCAAATTGCCCCCATTCACACAGAAATACACGCTGATAAACAAAAACTAATACTTGTCCATCGTCTACCTTCTACGATGGTGAACCCACAACAAGCCAGCAATCGATGGTTCAACGTCTCGCGGCTACAGGGTAACCAGGGTAACCAGGTAAATGAATTCGCCAAATAAAATGTAATTTTCATTTATTAAGAGTTTACAAAACCAATCTTGCCTTGAAGGGTCTGATAAAAGGGACACTTCTAAATCGAAGAGGAGCAAAACATGTGGCTATAAATAATCTTCAATCAACAATAAGTTTGGCTGTAAACAATCCAGCTTTGACGAACATGAACAATAAATATGAACAATAAAATCAGGTCTGCAATAAACAATTTGTATTTCTTACAAAGATGATAAAGCCCTGATAATATTGTGATACTGCTCTTTGACTTAACTAATGAGTATTATTTGACTATTTTCGGGACCTGTCCAATCTGATGTTTCAAAGCTCCTATAACAAACTAAGTTATGATTACAACATAAACACATGTCACACATACAGTTTTTTTCAAATGTATAGATATTATCTTACACATGTCACAGTAGTGCACAGTCTGCTGTCCTTGCCAAAGTAAATGATCCGTATCGCTCTAAATAAACTTGTCACTCGCGTCAATACAACATATCGCGTGTAAGCAGACACATCGTTTAGAGTTTATGAGCTGTATGGTGTCTGAAGGAAATAACTACACACGACGACAACGAAAATGAAACTTTATGTGGCTACCTGATATACCATGTTATACAGTATGCTACAATGCAACTTTAATGAAATGTGGCTATACCTGATATATCATACAGTATAACATGTTAATATAATATTATCGTACATGTAATCGTAATTGTCTGGTGCAAATATGAAACAACAACGAGGTAACGCATCTTAGTGGCAGATCTAGATGGGAGATTAGGAGATAAGGTTGTTCCTCATTTCCCCCACAGCCAGATCTTTTTCCAAATTCACAGTATTTAGTTACGGTTTAAATTTTGGTATTTGAACCTCGCATTCGTTTACAGACCTCCTCAGTTTTTTTTATGGAATCCTGTATCCACCCTGCCCATGCTGCCTGATCATGGGCTATCAAAAGTTTTTAATATTTCAAATTATCTCAGCGGACCTTGTCAATTGAGTCAATGGACATTGAATCTCTAGAAACGCCTTGTTTGTATCATATAGTGGATCTACATTTATTGCCATGATTACCTGCAACGAGACATACTCATGTTTGTAACGATACTTAAGTCGCGACTCAATGGATACATCCGGTCATTTACCCGTTTACGAGTAGGCCTACAGAAAATATAGCATTACATGCATGTACATGTAAATGACTGTATGTCCCCTAGTAACATAATCTGTATGGTTTACGTGCTATGTTTTACGTGCTAGCATTTTCGTCAAACCCATGAATGTATGCGTATATTATAGTCTGTCTGGTTATCATAAAGAAGCCGCATCTTGTCTGGTCACTGCACTTTTTTATCAATCCATGTCAAGCCATTTTCTTGACGGTAAATAGACTTCATTACACCAAACGCTAAACGCGATAATTGTCGTTTTTAATCTGTTTTATTAGCCGTTTAAATCACAGTTATTGGGAAAGAAATGAAAGGTGTGTTTTAACATAAAGATTTTCAAATGTTTGGTTTCAAATTAAACAAGTATGAGTAATTTTGACCCACATTTTACCCACTTGAAGTTGTGGATCGCGGTTGCGGGTGACAAATAAAATCACTTAATTTTCGGGTTAGCCCTTTACCATGTTTACTTGTTAGTGACGCATATATAAGCGGTGTATTGAGCACAACAATATTTCTCATTAAAGGTAAATTAAGCATGCTAATAAAACAGAGATATATTACTACAGGGTATAGTTCAGGCTCCAGGGGCTAACAACCGGGTGTTTCTGGATCAGATGACGTCACATGAAGTAATCAGAACGAGGATATGACTGACACTATACTATCTAGGATGTAATTAACCGGTAGCGCATGTTTTTCGTTGATTTCTAAGTTAATTTTTTATCAACCGATTATCATGAAATTTTGCAACATCATTTTTCAAAACAATCCCAGCAGAAAATTATCAGATTATATGCAGTATTTGTGTTGGACTATTTGTAATGTAGTAAATTGAAAATTATCACTATGACGTCCCTCTATAAACCTTTAAAACAACAATTACAAGTCACTATTTGATTTTTTACTAGAAAATAGCATTTGCAAAATTTCCAAAAAATCGGTTGATAATTGACCATGTTGACAGAGAAATCAACGAAAAACATACGCTACAAATTTACCTAGATAATAAAGAGGTTACATGTATATGCTGACACAGTGAGTATATATGGTATAGTGTGGTGACTGAGAGGGCACTGGGTCAGGGGGGCGTGTATTACTGACCTGACCTGCCAGATATGATGGGCAGACGGCGGAGTCAGACAAAAACAAGTAACGAGTATGGGGAGCACGAGTTCACTTTGCTTTGAGACTGAAATAAATCGGTATGTTGCGCCAACATATAGGACTGGGAAGATAGCACAGGTATTTTATATCACTATCCACACTAATTACCAGGTGGACCAGATACGCAGTGGAGTCGTGCGAGACAAACGATTGAACTGTATGATTGACCTAACACACAAACACACACATTATTCCGCACAATAAAGTGAAAGAGAGTACGGATATTAGCCCAATTTGAAAAGTAGTGATCTTTTTACACGCTAGGGGCGTAGCTCAAAATCTGTCTGGTAAGCATACCCATAGCGGGCCAGTTTTTGAACAAGGACATCTCAAGCTTTATCCTGATATGTCACACTAAATATCTAACATGTTGTCTAATAGGTTTAAAAGTGGTGAAATCGGCCTGCGGAATTGAGGCAGTTTACATGTGTTTCAATTGGACTGGCATTTGGGGTGGTGAGACCATATGTCATTAAGCATGTTAACTCTTACAAAGCTGAAATATTTTTTCTATAAACTATGGAGACCAAAGGTTTTTTGTAAATTTGAAAGCAGCATAAATGTCTTAGTTAACTCTTTCATCTGAATACCTATGGTATGTTATGGGTCTACGGCCATTATACATTTGTATTTCTTTCCGTGCGGGGATCGTCTATAGACGTCAGAATCTGACGTCTATAGACGTCAGAATCTGACGTCTATAGTCGCTCCTCGCACGGAAAGGGCTAAGGTGTCATCAATAGGCGTTCTAAGTTGAATTAACATATTGAGGACACTAAACTTAACAAGATGGTCATCCCGCCTGGATATGTTAGAGTGGCATAATGCTGGTCCAACGTCGTAGACAGTGGGCCAACATTGTAACAGCATCGGGGCAAAGCTGGGAGTTTGCTGCATGGGAATACCAGCACAGTATATTCACACATGAGTAGTTGCAAACACTAGCATGATGGCCAATGACATCGCAACAAATTCTACGAAAATGAGGTTTTCATAGTAATTCTCGCACGCACCATTTCTACAGTGACCTCAATGTAGGGTGGTGACCGTGCGTCGACGTCGACTCATAATCTGGGGTTATCTATCTGTGTCACCAATCAGTTGAAATAAAAGTTTTGGGGACATTGAACTTCACTTGAAGGTCATATACAACACTACCCGGAAAACGTCTTATTCAAGTTAGGTCATGACACCAGTGCCTATTCAGGTATTAGATGACACTAACCTGTACCCTTCACTTTCTAGTGGCGTTTATCATGTTTATATAGCCTATACATATGCACACAAAAACATCTAAATAGAGCTTCAAACTAGCTTCAATTATTCTTTACAATTTCGAATCCAACAACACAAAACGCTATTGGCCCGTGATTCAGATAATAATACATGTAATAGCTGTGTGTCTATCTCACTAATACTCACTAGGTGGAGTTAGCGATCTGTCTAGAACGCCAATCAATCTCTAGCTAGTTATTATCAGCCTGCAACGTCAAAACGATTAGATCAGCAAAGTTTCAGAAACCGGCTCGAACCTCAGTCAAACCATCATAAATATTTCACTCTTCTGGTTCAAGGATAGACGTTAAACGTCAGATTCTGACGTCTAAAGTCGGTCCCCGCACTGAAGGGGTTATCTGTGACGATCGACATTAGACGTCAGATTCTAACGTCTAATGGGTTAACTGCTCGCCATGCCCCAGTTCTTGCACCATCATCAATAAAGGTAAAAATGACATGAAATGAATGAGGTTTTAGGCCACCTTTGTGCAAATATAGGCTGAACTGGGCCAGGAGAACCTCCTGAGGATGGTGAGATGAATGAGATGACACTGCCCACCAGACACAGGAATCGAAATTCGCGCCCTTGCGATCTGAGGACGAGTACGCTACCTCTCGGTCACGGAGGTTCCCAATAATATTGAATCATTACGAGTGAGCGGAGAAGAAACAGTTTGTTTCTTTGAAAGTGGCGATCTCTGACTTTCCAAGCAGGCAGCTTTAACCACTGCACCAGGGCCCCCGCCCTAATAACAAGGAGGTAAATTATGTGTGAGTGTGTGTGTGGGGGGGGGGGGGGGTTGTTAGACACGACTGAGATTATGTCAGAACTAGCGACAGCAAGACAAATCTAATAAAGCGAGCAGACAGTAAATCTCCGCCACTCAGCCAGCTACATGGTACATACACAAGATGAGAGCTGAGGGAGTGACTTGACAGCTCGTTACGATGACCCAGATTAGACAATCCCAATGCCGGCTCAATGCTGAGCCACCGTCGTAGACGTTGGCTCGGAATTGAACCAGCATTGGGCTGGCGCTTTTGCTTGGTGGCGGCTGAAGAAGGTCACTGTGCGACCATAACGCCGTCACCAGAGCCACCAGAGCGCTACTTAACACGAGCCCAGCAAACACAAACAGTCCGCTACTCCTGTAATAGCTGTTTATGGCCAGATGACCCACTAACTGCCCTGGCCAGGGAATATCAGAATATTGTGTTCGAAAACATTGATTAGCTATTTTTTTCTTCAAACTCTTTCCTCACTGAAGTGGCCAGGGGAAATTGTGCTCGAAAAATATTGATTAGCTATGGTTTTCTTCGAACTTTTTTCTCACTTGCGTAGCCAGGAAAAATTATGTTCGAAAAAATATTGATTAGCTATTTTTTTATTTAAGCTTTTTTCTCACTGCCGTAACCGGGGAAATTTCGTTCTAAAAATAGTGCTTAGGTATTTTTATTCTTCAAGCTTTTTCTACAAGCTTGGAATCTCTTTTCATCTTAATCATTTATGTTTTTACTGTACATTTTAATGACGCATAGTCTGCATAGACTTGCATTCGGCAATAAATATCCATCTACTTACTATCTATAAATATATTCTCGGATAGTGTGACCACCCATCATCTGATAATATGAAGGGATAATTGTGACAAATTGATTCATTTATGTTGCCAGGTAGTTTAATATTTCATTACACAGCGCGTTTTTTTTCATTTGAAGCTTTGGTTCGATACTCGGCGAAAAAAACCAGCTTTAACCAGGACATGAAGTACAGCTTTTCTCAAGAAGGAAAATGAATGAATGAATGAATGAATGAATGAATGAATGAATGAATGAATGAATGAATGAATGCCAGCATGAAGGAATCAATGAATGAAGAATGGTTTTAGGCCAATGTTTCTTTGACACCTGAATATCACAGTGGGACGAGCCCGCGAGCTCTGGCGTGACAGTCAAGTAACTTAACCATTATACCAGTGTCCCTGCCCTTTTTCCGGGGAAGAAAAGAGCAGGCGTTAGATTGGCAAAATGATCAGATTATGGGATGTGGTAGACATGTCATGCAGGCAGAAAACCAACGTGACAGTTCAATCAGAGCAGCTCTTCGAACACAAGACATTGAACCAATGTTGCCCTAATGCTGTATCATCGTCTGAGAAGCTGGTACAACATTAAGACAACAATTGGTGAACGTTCTGTTTGTTGACTTCGAGTTTTGGCTGTCATTACACGCTCGAACAGCAATTTCCTCAAAGCCAACGTTGGATCGCTGTTGACATTGGTCCGCCATTCAGCCAGCGATTGCTCAGCATTCAGCCAGTGTTAGTCTCCCAGCAAAAACGTCACGTCGGAACAATGCTGTTTTAATGTTGGCCCAACGTCTGCGACGCTGGCCCTACATTAAAACATCATCATTTCAACGTATCGTGTTTGCTGGGAGCTGTATAGTCACGATGGCTATCATGACACTGATCTGAGATTGACCGGAAGCTGGGGCGCCGCCATTGTTGAGATCCCGTAGAGGTCGTCTGCTTACTGTCAACCAACACACATTATTCTGGCTCCCTTCAACCATTACAACGCTGATATCTTTTTTTTCAATTTGAAATCATCGGAAATGTTTTAGTTAGCACAGACTGTGAATCCACAGAGGGAGATATTGGGTGTGACTCTGCCACGTGCAGATGCTCAACAGAGACCGTCGCTATGTGAATAATTCAAATTTGCAAATACGCGACAACTATTCGATCTAACTCTTCGAGAGTCTATCACGACTAAAAGCGTTTTTAAAGCCTTTTCCAGCTAAGATGTCTTAGTTAAATTTTCACTCGCTACCCATAACTGGGCTTCCCTTCATGTAATTAAACAATTCAGACATCAAACAATGTGTAGGTCGTTATCATGGTTGTTGAATAAAACATAGATACATCGTTTGATGTTTAAATGTCACCCAGTACAGAGCGCTCTAATTCTGAAAATAACATGAATAACATAAATTATTCATATTATGAAAAAGTGTAGTGATGGTATTTCTCAACCAAGTAGATACATTTTATGTAAAACATATTACACAACAGGTGCATGGCCTACTAATGATATAATGTGACTGACTATTTGATTTTACCTAAGCTATTCCTTTATATTAAAGACAGATGAAGTACACATGAGTACATGTATATTACTATGCAGTATCATATTTTGACCCTCTAAACCCTTACAGCGCGGGGATAGACTTTAGTCGTCAGAATCTGACGTCAATCTGACGACTAAAGTCGAACACCGCATTGTAAGAGTAAAAATATTTATATTGGTCTTAGATCCCTAACATCCCTAGCCTTAAGGGATAACATATTGGTAATAACGTGTATAACCGTTTCAGCTTTCACAGATCGTAGATCTAACGTTTATGACGAATACGCTGCAAATGAGATAACGAGGAGCAAAAATGTGGGATCATTAATTGTTTAGAATGTGACGAATCCAATTACAGATTAATCAGCCGTCAATGGGGAACAGCACAAGTGTTATTTTGTAATCACTGTTGAACATGCCATTATTGCCAAGCTGAAAATGTGGATTCAAATTGACCATTTAGGTATTTACAGCGCCTACGATCGTCACATTTAGTAATAATAATGCATTTATGCACGACATATTTTAAATATAATTTATTGAATGAGAAATGATATAACTTATCATCAGAAGGGGGAGGCTTCATGGGCCTTCATTTCAGATATTATACTTTGGTTTTAGATAAAATCAAGTCATTTTTCTTATTTAACCCTTACAGTGCGGGGATCGACTTTAGTCGTCAGAATCTGACGTCTAAAGTCAATCCCCGCACTGCAAGAGTAAAAATATTTCTAATGGTCGTAGACCCATCACATACGTATTCAAATGAATCAGAAAGAGCTAACTAAGACATTTCTGATGATTTCAAGGTGAAAAAACCCTTTGGTTGCGATGTTTTCCTTACAAATTAATTCAGCGCTTTAAGGGTTAAGGTGGGAATTCACACCTCAAAGTGAGTAAAAATGAGGAGTTAGAGCTGTGTGTTAGGATAGATGATGTTCCAGTTGTTCAAGGTGAAATATATGTGACATGGTGACACGACTGGTTTCAATACTAAAAAAAAAAAATTATACATCCATCCAGAGTCGCGTCTCATCGTTTATCAGAATTTCCATTATCTGATTATATCATTTAGCAGTATCAATTTTATTACAGAACCCCGTTTTTTTAAACATGTCAAAGCTAATTTGTCAACAATAATTATTGATAATTAATTATCTGTGACACCGTGGAGCCTAGGGTTGTAATATTTATTGTATTAGATATAATGAGATGATTGTATTAATTACACTGTTTTTTACACTGTTTTTTAGTGGTAATTAATTGATTGGATGAGCTGCATTCTGAAGAATGTGTGTGTGAGTGACTGCATACAAAGACAACAGTTTACTTATACAAAAGGTTATCTGTGAACACGAAGAAACGTTCCTCGTTGAGAGCATTTTGAATAAAATGATATTTGGATCATTAAAGATTCTCCCAAGGGTTTTACGGCGAAAATGGTAATGATTTTTTTAAACAATATATGGTAATTTATTTAATATGTCAGCCACTTCAAATTATCTTCAAACACTGCAAGTCTACAAGTCGAGACTTTCGATTGTACATGTAAGTATTATCCAGCAAACACCAAACGTTTTCATTTTTTATTAGCACATTAAGTACCACCTTTTAAACACGTTAAAAAAATAAAATGTGACATCAATCAGCAATATTTAAAAACAGTTGACCTCCGTTTTGTCATTCACATATACTACAGTAATACCATTCGTCAGAGGAGGCTGGTGTTTTATTTAGGAGCGTGCATCAGATCTGAGCTCAATGAAGGGCTCAATGTGACGTGCGTTACACACGCCAATTTGGCAACAGGCAGCTCAGATTTTTTTCTGGGCAGAAGACAAATGCAGCTGTCGCATGAATTCACAATACATCGCCCGGAACAACGAGAAAAAATGGCAGACAGCCTGACAGTTATACATTGTGGCCATTTGCTGCAGCGCGTTGCCGTTTTGTCACAGTAGCTGGTATGACGGCATATCGCAGACAGCACGGGACATTGGAAGAAAAAACATCACTGAGATGCCTCGTTTACTAGCCTCCAGTTTTTAGCCGAAAAATCAGAATTTCACAACATAAAATGTTTTGTTTTTTCTATTTGCTTTTATTTTTATCTATGTTAAAGAACATTTTCGCTAGTTCCACCACCTATATCCAAGCTGGTTCAGCTAAAGTAATGTAATTTAACAAAACAGAACCCTTTGTTTCAACGACGATCCATTGTATTGCCCTGGCGCTCTTCCAATGTTGGGTTTATTATTGGGTTAGAGTCGGAGACGGTGGCCCAGTAACAATCAACATGTCATGTTTGCAGGTTACATGCTCGGCAAAAAATACATTTGATAGCTTAATCAATTATCGGGAAGAGCGATAATTTTCTGATTAATTATTGAATCGCACTATGTGGGGCTTTAAATGATGTAGACGAACTTAAAGCGTCAAAAAAACCCATCTGTTATTCTCATTAGAAGCCAAGAAATCACTTTGATGCAATTATATTTAACCTTAACCTTTACTACGTTGAACTATTTTTGTATAAACCATGGAAACCAAAGGTTTTTTTTTTAATTTGAAATCATCATAAATCTCTTAGCTAACTTTTTCTGATTCATTTGAATACCTATGTTATGAGTCTACGACCATTCTAAATATTTTTATTAGACGTCAGATTCTGACCATTAAAATCAATCCCAGCACTGTAAGATTTGAAATACTAATCACTAGCCATGCTTAGCCTTTTAATTTGTCTTTCAAATAATACAATTTGATCTAGAAATAAACATGAAATTTACTATATATTGGCATTTCCTTTGATTTAAATTGTCAATATGTTATTATTTGTTATCTAGTTACTACTTCAAGTGGGTGAAAATTACTCAGATTTGTTTAATTTGAGACCAACCATTACCAAATATTGCTGTTTAAACACACATTTCGTTCCAATAACAGCGATATACTGCTAATAAAACAGAGTAAACACGACTATAGTCCGGCTTAGCGATGTGGGGGTTAAGTTTGAAGCTGTGTAGTACTGCTGTAATTCACATGACGAGAAAATATCGTGAAACAAAGTAGTTAGCAATCTCAGTGCTAAATTAGGTCTAAAGAAATAACTGTGCATATCATGTTCTGTATTACCATTTTAATTAATTACTTTATCATAAATATAGAAATAATTCAATTAAAAAAAAATAGCATTAGTCTTTTATTGTTTGTAATAAAAGTTGAAATCAAATAAATTACTGTTGATGCAAGGTTTCAATTTGCGACCACCATGACTGAACTGAAACTAGCTGTTTTCAGTCATGGTGGTCACAAATTGAAACCTTGCATCAACAGTAATATAATTTTAACTTTTATTGCTAAAACAGAACAAGAATAGTGCTATTTTAGTAATAAAAATACAATAAACCAGCTCTTAATGCACCAGACAAGTTGAGAATTGTTGGCAACCCCAACTGAAACTAAGTGGTGGGCTAGTGCCTTTAAGTAGATTCGGCACTGTGCAGTCAACAGGTCGAGACATATGTGGTCGCGCATCTGAAGTAAAACTGTAAATAGTGTGAGATGAACCACCAGACACGAGATACTTACTCAATGTTGATATAATGTTGGGCCAGCGTCGCAAACGGTGGCCCAGCATTAACTCGACATTGAGTAAATGTTTCTTCTTTGAAGCTGTGGAGCTTGAGCCTCGTCTCTCTCGATGGCAGAAGACAGAGGTGCAGGAGAGTTTGAGCAATCGTTGGTGCAAAGTTGGGCCAGCGCGAAAGACATTAGCCTAATATGCCGGCGGTCTCTCTCTAGGCTGACTCGATGGCAGAAGAAACAGGTGCAGGAGAAATTTGTCAATGGTAGGAGCTACGTAGGGCCAGCGTTGAATACGTTTGTCCAACGTTGCGCCAATGATGTGTAAATGTCATTTGTTGGTCTGGCCAGGACCAGACATCTCAGACGGTGTGAGAATACAAGATGAGCCTTTCAAAAGGCCTTCCTTAAAAGTGGTGCCATCAAGAGAATCCAGCGCTAAAACGGACATCCCGTTAACAGCTTAACCCTGTACCCACCACCACGCTGCATTTTATATAAACCATGGAGACCATTTTTTGAAATCATTATAAATGTCTAAGTTAGCTCTTTCTGCTTCATTTGAATACCTATGTTATGGGTCTACGATCAGTGTAAATGTTTTAATTCGTTCAGCGCGGGGATCGACTTTATACGTCAGAATCTGACGTCTACAGAAAAAACATTTGTTGCAATCCACGGCCCACACCTTTACGGTTATGTCTCAGGAAATAACAACATTTTACCCAATTTTGTTTCAATGTTGATCCATCGTCTACGACGCTGGCCCAACATTGAAACACCGTTGCTTCAGCGTATCTGGTTTTTCAGGGGTGTCTGTCCACGGCTACTCTTGATCATTAGCACCACCCTCACCCAGCCCCAACGTAGCTGTACCACAACTTGAAACTGAAGATTTTAGTCACAGATTGCGCCCAAAAAAAATCGTGGGAACATTTTTTGGTCTGTTATATCTAATACTTGGTCTTGATTAATCAGGTCGCCAATAGTTTGACTAGAATCAGTAACATTTCAGCTACATCATCGCATGCGCAGCTCATCTGTTGCACAGTCATTAAAAAAATGGGCATTTTTCGGACCTTGTGATCGAGATTGCTCTCAGTCACCGCCATGTTTAAAAACGCTGATTTTCCCGTGTAAAACGAATACAGCCATCCTCACCTCGTCCATGACTTCACCATTACCAGCACCTTTGCGCAGACAGGGATCCCACTCTCGCTGACGGCTTGTTTGTGTTGGGGAGGCTGGGATCCTCTCGGATCAGTCCACCCCGCTTCCGCCTCGCAAGGTCACCTCTATTTTCCGGACAAACAGATCCGTATGTGGACGAGTGCACGGACAGTGGCCAAAATAAACTGGGCAACATTCTGGATTACATGTACACAACGACCAGTATCGATGACATTACCGCTTACAGAGCGGGGATCGACTATATAGTCAGATTCTGACATCTATATATACTATAGAGATATATATATCTGACGTCCATAGATGTCAGATTCTAAAATCTATAGTGGATCCCCGCGCTGACAGAATTAACAAGAGCACACTCGATAATAGCCCGCCGCCGAATTATGATAAAGAAAGTAAAGACGAATGTCATCACGTAAATAACAACCCAAGATATAAATGGTATGTTAAACCAGCCGCTTTTCAAGTTATCGCGCCCACAAGGTCAAATTATGGACGTAAAATAAATGTGAAAAATGGCAATAAGTTGACCATTTTGATTTTTTTACCGGCCATTATTGAGCTTGTCCAAGAACTGCTTATTAGTAACATGCATAACAAACTTGAGGAGGATACTTGTGAAAATGTTGAAGTTATCGCGCCTACAAGGTCAAATTATTGACGTAAAATGAGAAAAATCGCAATAAATCGGCCATTTTGAATTTTTTTTCAGCCATTATTGAACTTGTCCAAAAACTACTTATTAGTAACATGCATAACCAATTTGAAGAGGATATGCGAAAAACTTTTCAAGTTATCGCGCCCACAAGGTCAAATTATTGACGTAAAATGAGAAAAATCACAATAAATCGGCCATTTTTTTTTTTTCAGCCATTATTGAACTTGTCCAAGAACTACTTATAAGTAACATACATAACAAATTTGAAGAGAATATGTGAAAAACTTTTCAAGTTATCGCGCCCACAGGGTCAAATTATTAACGTAAAATGAGAAAAATCGCAATAAATCGGCCATTTTTTTTTTTTTTCAGCCATTATTGAATTTCTCCAAGAACTACTTATTAGTAATATGCATAACCAATTTGAAGAGGATATGTGAAAAACTTTTCAAGTTTTCGCGCCCACAAGGTCAAATTATTGACGTAAAATGTGAAAAATCGCAATAAATCGGCCTTTTTTTTTTTCCGGTCATTATTGAACTTGTCCAAGAACTACTTATTAGTAACATGCATAACCAATTTGAAGAGGATATGTGAAAAACTTTTCAAGTTATCGCGCCCACAAGGGCAAATTATTGACGTAAAATGTGAAAAATCGCAATAAATCGGCCATTTTTTTTTTTTTTTTTTTCGGCCATTATTGACCTTGTCCGAGAACTGGTCATTAGTAGCATGCATAACAAATTTGAAAAGGATATGTGAAAAACTTTTCAAGTTATCGCGCCCACAAGGTCAAATTATTGACGTAAAATGTGAAAAATCGCAATAAATCGGCCATTTTTTTTTTTTTCGGCCATTATTGAACTTGTCCGAGAACTGGTCATTAGTAACATGCATAACAAATTTGAAAAGGATACGTGAAAAACTTTTCAAGTTATCGCGCCCACAAGGTCAAATTATTGACGTAAAAGGTGAAAAATCGCAATAAGTTGGCCATTTTGAATTTTTTTTCAGCCATTATTGAACTTGTCCGAGAAGTGGTCATTAGTAACATGCAAAACAAATTTGGGAAGGAAACATGAAAAACTTTTCAAGTTATCGCGCCCACAAGTAAATGTTAACGCCGACGCCGACGCCGACGACGCCGAACTTCAATTGCAATAGCCCACCTTTTTTAATTAAAATTAAAAGGCGGGCTAAAAATAAAATAAAATCCAATGGCCGTAGACCCATCACATAGGTATTCAAAAGAAGCAGGAAGAGCTGACCAAGACATTGATGATGACTTCAAATTATAAATCAAACTTTGATCTCCATCTCACTAAGATTCTTAAAAATAAGATCATCTTAACTTTCTCTTATTTACATTAAAAAAGTTAAAATTTATTTTAACTTTTTTAATGAAAATAAAGAGTTTAATGTATCACTCAAAGAGTCCGAACGAAAGTTACCTAACCTGGAGAATTGGATCCTGATTCAATCCCTGACAACCATAGAATGGATGATGTAGCTGATTGTCAAGTGGAAGGGAATCGATCACTATCTATCAGAGGAATCGATATTACGACCTAACATTATCTGGCAATCTTGACATCACACAGTAAATATCACACTGCATTGCCGTTAAAATCACGGTCGGTGGAGATGTCACTGATTTGATATAAATGTGAAAAAATATATTATCAACCCTTAAGGTGCTGAAATATTTTTTAAAACCATAGAGAGCAAATGCTGTTTTTTTCAATTTGAAATCATCATAGATGTCTTATTCAGCTCTTTCTGCTTCATAAAATTTTGAATACCTATGTTATGGGTCTACGGCCATTATAAATAGTTTACTCTTTCAGTGTATGGATTGACTCTCGGTCCACGCACTGACGTCTATATAGCCGTTTTTTCTAAGATTGTGTTTTTCTTTCAAACCAGATGATATTAAGGAAACATGTGCTTTAAATTTACTCGATTGAAATATATTTTGATTCAAATTATACATAATCATATGTAGGCGAGTAAATTTGACCCACTTGAGGTTGTGGGTCGCGGCATGCAGCAAAACACAACATCAAGTGAGTAAGTTTTAAATTTTATAAACTAATATAACGCTTTATCGATTACCAAATGCATCATTCATTGTTTTCTATAGTTTTCTTCCCATAGCGACATGGGTTGTCAGAAAGCAAAAGTGCCTGTTTTATGCCACAAAGACATGCCCTTGGATTACTTGAAGAAAAGCCCCATACAATAATCCCATTTAGCCGAGGAATTAACTTGAAACCGCTGACATCAGCTGGGATTTTCGAGCATTACAGCCCGGTAACCACCGGTTTTACACAGTAATTGGAAGTTTAATCAATAATCTTCTATCTTACCAGAGTTCAAATAAAAAAAATTCTGATATAAAAGTCTGTAGAATAACGGGACGTTTGGCGTTTAAATCTCCAAGCTAAGGCATTATTCCAATGAGATGTAAATATGTAATCATCAAATAAAATGCATTGATCACACAATGACGCAATAATTAATTGCGCAATCAAGGGGTAAAAAGTTCTTGGCGCAATCGATCGTCCGCGCTCCGGATTTTTAGGGCACACGATTTATAAAGACTGTATACAGGTATAGCATACATAGTCTGCCATTACGGACCAAAGAAACCATATACCACGCTGGTCCAATAATAACACTTTAACACTAGGCACGACTATAATGTCTTTAAATCCGTTTTATTAACCGAATAAATCTCTGTTATTGGGAATTAAATGTGCATTTAAACATCACGAACTGCAAGTTTGGTCTCAAATTAAACAATTTGTAGAAATTTTCACCCACTTGAAGTTGTGGGTCGCGGTAGCGAGACACAACTTCAAGTGGGTGAAAAATTAAATTAAATAATAGGTAAGGAGTTAAGCCAACGTATTATACAGTCTCGTATTTCTGGGCTGCGCTCCCAAAGGCTCATATTTCTATGACTAATGTACTATGTTATCACTCAAATCATAACAAGGAATGTAGAAATATGGCTGATTTGATTACAGTGGCATTTCTGATCAATATTTACCCATGGACTCTGACCATAGGACTATGTCATAATGTAACATTATATTATTACTCCTTCACCTTCCTCCTCCGGTGAAAATAGACAAATCGTTGTTATACTAAGAATGAAGACGATCCAATCGCATAGCATATCAAAGCCTTTACGTATGTAGCAGTTATGTCGACTGCATTAGACATGTTTGACTGGTTTGAAAGAACAAAGACATGGATCTCTGGTTCATCCTGGGATGTAGCATGTGTAGTGCAGGGGATAATTTGTCTGATGTAGCGGGACAGTTTGCTACTGAATTTTAGGCATATGCTACATAATAATATGTTTGATTTTGTGTAATAGTTTTTTCACATGGAGAAAAGTAGTTTTGCACATTGGCGGCTGATAAATTGCGTCACAATTTTTCTGGGACAAATTATCCCCTGTAGGGTTTGGAAAGGGTGCAGCGACTTTTGTATGTTACTCCGAAAGTACTCTCAGTGAAAAATCCTGTTTGCAATTCAACATGACGACAAATCCACAGATTCGCTCTGATAATACGTGGGCTAGCCAGTTGTGTCCGACAGGTACAGAAACATTCGCCACAAGATATGTCCGCAAAAAGCGCAAAATATATGGCGGACATATTTTTATGTTTTTAGACATATCTTGTGGCAGAAATTTCTTTTTGCGTTTTCATTTGCAGACATAATTATCTTGGCGAACACAAGTGCCCCTAACAAGATTTCTGTCGCGATATTGCCAGAATGTAGAAAGCGAGGTGTGGCACTGTTCACCCACCTCTAACAGTCTACATGTGCGTTTCATGACGCAGTCTAATAAATCAGGCGGTAATAGTCCTGGTTACGCTGATCTGTGTGATCTGTCTAGTCACACATACAGACAACACAAGACGTCAAAACAATGCCGGGCTAATGTTGGCCCACCGTCTGCGACGTTGGCCCAATATTAGGACAGCATTGGCGCAGTGTCTCCTGTTTTTGGGACATTCAGCATTCTATTTGTCAGATTCTATTTGTCGGTGCGGGTGTGATTATGTGAATATTGGCAGCTGTGTCAACACGCTATATTGTGGTCACCATCATGACTGTATTATACAAGAACACGCCTGATATAACATGTATAAGATTGTTCAGCGTTCTTCGCTTTGATATTTATACAAACGCTGGTTTTTTTATGAAAAAAACGTCATTGCACTGATTACATGGACAAACCCATCTAGTGTAAATAAAAACAATATTTTATCTTCCCAAGCAATATAGGAGTGAGTGCTTTACGTCAATATGCCCTACTCTTATTAAATGACCGGTTCGGACAGCACTGCACACTCCAGGTCTTTTAACTGTTTGGGGCACCGTATATAGACAACCCTGATGACAAACATACGACCCGCCAGAGATTCGAAACCAGTACAGCCGAGTTTCGAACCACAACCGGATCGAATGAGCTATCGGGGTCAAGTTCTAGGAATCCTGTGAAAATCAATGACCTCGACCTCCTTTGTTTTCACCAAGCTGGCTAATAGAATGAAGTATGGGGGAGGGGGTGTTATATAACCCTGTTTTCACCGAGTGACGTCACTGCGTTTCACAGAATTACCGCATTATCTATGATTAACTCTTTCAGTGCGCGAACCGTCTTTATACGTCAGAGTCTGACGTCCATAGACGTCAGATTCTGACGTATAAAGACGATCCCCGCACTTAAAAATTAAAATGCTTATAATGGTCGTAGACCCATAACATGTATTCAAATGAAGCGAAAAGAGCTAACTAAGACATTTATGATGATTCCAATTTCAAAAACCCTTTTGGTCTCCATGGTTTATATATAAACATTTCGGCGCTGGAAGGGTTAACAATGCTAACACACGTGTGGTTCTCCTCATTTTATCAACTTCTCATCTCAAAATCAATTTTTTTTTATCAAATGAACAAGTATAATACAGTATATAAAATTGTCAGTACTAGTTAATACATATACCGAAAACTAAATTACACACAAAAATAAATATACTGTACCCCCATACGGTAA
Organism: Flabesymbios commensalis; assembly: GCA_964017125.1. Classification (NCBI taxonomy): domain Eukaryota; kingdom Metazoa; phylum Annelida; class Polychaeta; order Terebellida; family Flabelligeridae; genus Flabesymbios; species Flabesymbios commensalis. Next base: position 102,902,697 of record OZ024903.1, read on the forward strand.
TTACATGAATATCTGAGGTCAACAATATTACACAAATTAACGTACATTAAAAAACCCGCTATAAAATCAGATATCTTTCGCTGCGATTATTAACATTTTTAATCGATAATAATTAAACCAAACTGCTAAGTTTGGGTGTGCTAACATAGAAAATGTCTACATTCGATATCTAATTATGCTAATACATTTGTAATATATTCTGTCACTCCATATTGTTACAATTCGAACCAAACTATTGAGTTTAGAATGTGAGAGTATAATGTTCACTTTCGATATTCAAAATACTTGTAATATTGTATATAACTCTGATATATTGTTATTCAATTCCAAGCAAACTGGTAAGTTTCAATGTGATAATATAGAATTTCCCTTTTTGATACCAAAAATATTTGTAATATTTTCAATAATTTTATATTGTTATAAAAACTTATAATTTAAATTTGAGTGTGATAGTATGTATAATGTCTACGTTCTATATCCAATATAATCTGATATTTGTAATATTTTATATATCTCGATACTATACCCGGTGGATGACTAATACTTCATTCTATATGTGAATGATAAAGACAGATACCTAGCTGATGAATCATTCGATCCAGTGCCTAAGTCCACTCATGGAGATGTCGGACATGACAGATAAGACGATTGTGGTTCCCGCTACAAGATTTAGTCCTCAGGCAGAAGTCGCTTCCCGTCCCGCTGTACGAATCCCATGATCCTGAGGCGAACGACAGGATGAGGGTACGTCAATGATCCGTATCCCTGAGGGATACGTCCAGTCTCTCAGCAAACGCTAGACATTGTCCCAATACTGGTTTTCTGTTGGTCCAGCGTCGCAGACGATGGCCCAACAGCTCACCATCATTGGGTCAATGTATCAATTTGACTGGGATACATGCCTGTGGCATTCCAGTCCGAGTTTCCTAACATCGGTTGAGTGTTGGGCCAACGTCACAGACTCTGGCCCAACACTGAAACGATATTGGATCAGCATTAAGTTGGATCACCGAAACCTTCAATCAATGTTGTTTTGATGCTGGGCGAGTGTCTGCGACGTTGGACCACCATTACAGCAACATTTGTTTAACGCTTCATGTTGGCTGGGAGGTGATGCCTCTGCCACAAACACGGTTCGTTTAACCAATATTGTTTTAATGTTGGCCCACTGTCTGCGACACTGGGCCGATATTAAGTCAAATTGGTTTAACATGTTTATTGTGCAGTGTATTCTGGGAAATGGATGTTCCCGAATCAACTACATAAGTCCAGGAGCTCCCGCGACGAATTAGAATTTGATTTAAGCAATTTTGTGTAGGGTTTTTAATGTAGTCCTAGGCTAGGTCAACAAGACGCAAGACAACTAGGTCTAAGAAGCCCAGTCTAAGAGTGGGATAAGAACTAGACAGTCTGTCAGAGATTGCAAACCTCCATTGAAATTAATGATCCTAATCAGTATCCCAGTAATGGTCTACCTATCTGGCACAGTTTACCCTATATCAGGCCAATCGAGGTAACTAATAGCTGATTTACGGTCATTTTGAATTCGATATAAATTAGTCAAAAACTTAGGGTGCATCCTCCCCCGAAACCTCAAATTTTGTTTTATAGTAATGGACTAACATCTAACATAGTTTGCAAAATATTGGGCATGTGAAAGTAAATAATGGCCGATAGGGGGCCATTTTGAATTTGAACGAGTCAGAATTTTTCAAGATGCATCCTCAGCTGAAATCTCACATTTCATTCTATAGTAATCGTCTAGCTATCTAGCACGGTTTACCAAATATCGGCCATGTGAAAGTGAATAATGGCCTAAAGGCGGCCATTTTGAATTTGATCAAGTCAAAATTTTCCAAGATGCATCCTCAGCTGAAATCTCACATTTCATTCTATAGTAATGGTCTAGCCATCTAGCACGGTTTACCAAATATCGCCCATGTGAAAGTGAATAATGGCCGATAGGAGGCCATTTTAAATTTGATCAGGTCAAAATTTTTCAAGATGCATCCTCTCCTGAAATCTCACATTTTGTTTTATAGTAATGGTCTAGCCATCTAGTACGGTTACTAAAAACCGGCTATGTGAAAGTGAATAATGGCCGATAGGCGGCCATTTTGAATTTGATCGAGTCAATTTTTTTCAAGATGCATCCTCTCTTGTAATCTCACATTTTGTTTTATAGTAATGGTCCAGCTATCTAACACGGTTTACCAAATATCAGCAATGTGCAAGTAAATAGTGGCCGATAGGCGGCCATTTTGAATTCGATTGAGTCAAAAGTTTTTAAAAGGCATCCTCTCTCGAAACGTCACATTTTGTTTTATAGTAATGGTCTAGCTATCTAGCACGGTTTACCTGATATCAGGCCTATCGAGGTAAATAATGCTGATTGTCGGCCATTTTGAATTCGTAAGTTTAAAATTTTCAGGGTGCATCCTCCTCCGAAAACTCACACTTTGTTTTATAGTAATCAGGTAATGGTCTAGCCATCTAGCACGGTTTACCAAATATCAGCCATGTGAAAATGAATAATGGCCGAAAAGGCGGCCATTTTAAATTTGATCAAGTCAATTTTTTTCAAGATGCATCCTCATCTGAAATCTCACATTTCGTTTTACAGTAATGGTCTAGCCATCTAGCACGGTTGACCAAATAACGGCCATGTGAAAGTGAATAATGGCCAATAAGCGGCCATTTTGAATTTTATCGAGTCGAATTTTTCCAAGATGCATCCTCTCCTGAAATCACACATTTTGTTTTATAGTAATGGTCTAGCCATCTAGCACGGTTTACTAAATAACGGCCATGTGAAAGTGAATAATGGCTGATTGGCGGCCATTTTGAACTTTGACAAAATGATTTTTTTCAAAATACATCCTCTCCTGAAGCCTTACAATTTGTTTTATAGTAATGGTGTAGATATCTTGAGCGGTTTTCATGATATTCCACAATATCAGGCCTGTTGAGGTGAATAATGGCTGATGGGCGGCCATTTTGAATTTTCTCAACTTCAATTTTTTCAGGATGCATCCTCTCCTGAAACCTTACAATTTATTTGATATTAATGGTGTAGCTATCTTGAGCGGTTTTCATGATATTCCGCAATATCAGGCCTGTCGAGGTGAATAATGGCCGATAGGCGGCCATTTTTAATTTTATCGACTTGAAATTTTTCAAGATGCATCCTCTCCTGAAACCTCACAATTTGTTTTATAGTAATGGTGTAGCTATCTTGAGCGGTTTTCATGATATTCCGCAAAATCTTTCAGTCGGATTTACCGATGTTATAAATTAGGTCAAAGTGCTGGGTCAACTTCAAGGTCAAGGTCCAAAAACCTGAAAAGGCACAACTAGGGACCTTAGAGAACATGTATGTGCAATATGACTGTCATCGGCCCAGTACTTTTCGAGATCTGCTCCGGAAACGAAGTGCGCGTCAAAACGTCTAAATAGGTCATAGTTCTGAACCAGAAGTAGGTCAGAGTTCAAATACCCCAAAAGGCACAACTAGACCCCCTAGGGGTGTTGTGTGTAAAATTTGAAGACAATCGGACAAGTACTTTCAGAGATATGCTCCGGAAACGAATTGTTTACGGACGGCCCAACGGCCCAACGGCCCAACGGCCCAACGCCGTCACATCATCATTTTCTCCTCTGCAACCTTGCGTATTGAATTCAGATTAAAAATATTTTAACCCGTCCATTAGCCACCTGGAAGTAACCCACATACCAAAAATTGTTATCCTAGCTTATTTTCTCACAAAGTTATAGGCAAAAGAAGAGGCCAAAAAAAAACGGAGGTAGAATCCATAGCTCCCTTCGCTCACCTACGGTGACGGCGGGAGCTAATGACGCATCGCAGCGCATTATTTTGGAAAAAGTAATTGATGGACGCCTTGGAGACGGTCTGAGGGTCACAGGTGGGCTGCTTCTCGTCCTAGAGGTCACAGGTCAGCCTCCTGGCACCCGTCCAGTACAGGAGACACGGGATGCTAGGCCAGCGTAGGATCGCCTTTATGTTAGATTCTCAGCATCCTGTGACTCATCCAGTACAGGAGACACGGGATGCTAGGCCAGCGTAGGATCGCCTTTATGTTAGATTCTCAGCATCCTGTGACTCATCCAGTACAGGGGACACGGGATGCTAGGCTAGCGTAGGATCGCCTTTATGTTAGCTTCTCAGCATCCTGTCACCCATCTAGTACAGGGGACACGGCCTGCTAGGCTAGCGTAGGATCGCCTTTATGTTAGATTCTCAGCATCCTGTCCCCCATCCAGTACAGGGGACACGGGATGCTAGGCCAGCGTAGGATCGCCTTTATGTTAGATTCTCAGCATCCTGTGACCCATCCAGAACAGGGGACACGGGATGCTAGGCCAGCGTAGGATCGCCTTTATGTTAGATTCTCAGCATCCTGTGACCCGTCCAGTACAGGGGACACGGGATGCTAGGCCAGCGTAGGATCGCCTTTATGTTAGATTCTCAGCATCCTGTCCCCCATCCAGTACAGGGGACACGGGGTGCTAGGCTAGCGTAGGATCGCCTTTATGTTAGATTCTCAGCATCCTGTGACCCGTCCAGTACAGGGGACACGGGATGCTAGGCCAGCGTAGGATCGCCTTTATGTTAGATTCTCAGCATCCTGTCCCCCGTCCAGTACAGGGGACACGGGATGCTAGGCCAGCGTAGGATCGCCTTTATGTTAGATTCTCAGCATCCTGTCCCCCATCCAGTACAGGGGACACGGGGTGCTAGGCTAGCGTAGGATCGCCTTTATGTTAGATTCTCAGCATCCTGTGACTCGTCCAGTACAGGGGACACGGAATGCTAGGCTAGCGTAGGATCGCCTTTATGTTAGATTCTCAGCATCCTGTGACCCATCCAGAACAGGGGACACGGGATGCTAGGCTAGCGTAGGATCGCCTTTATGTTAGATTCTCAGCATCCTGTGACCCATCCAGTACAGGGGACACGGGATGCTAGGCTAGCGTAGGATCGCCTTTATGTTAGATTCTCAGCATCCTGTGACCCATCCAGTACAGGGGACACGGAATGCTAGGCTAGCGTAGGATCGCCTTTATGTTAGATTCTCAGCATCCTGTGACCCATCCAGAACAGGGGACACGGGATGCTAGGCTAGCGTAGGATCGCCTTTATGTTAGATTCTCAGCATCCTGTCCCCCATCCAGTACAGGGGACACGGGATGCTAGGCTAGCGTAGGATCGCCTTTATGTTAGATTCTCAGCACCCTGTCACCCGTCCAGTACAGGGGACACGGGATGCTAGGCTAGCGTAGGATCGCCTTTATGTTAGATTCTCAGCACCCTGTCACCCGTCCAGTACAGGGGACACGGGATGCTAGGCCAGCGTAGGATCGCCTTTATGTTAGATTCTCAGCACCCTGTCACCCGTCCAGTACAGGGGACACGGGATGCTAGGCCAGCGTAGGATCGCCTTTATGTTAGTTTCTCAGCATCCTGTCCCCCATCCAGTACAGGGGACACGGGATGCTAGGCCAGCGTAGGATCGCCTTTATGTTAGTTTCTCAGCATCCTGTCCCCCATCCAGTACAGGGGACACGGGATGCTAGGCTAGCGTAGGATCGCCTTTATGTTAGATTCTCAGCACCCTGTCACCCGTCCAGTACAGGGGACACGGGATGCTAGGCTAGCGTAGGATCGCCTTTATGTTAGTTTCTCAGCATCCTGTCACCCATCCAGTACAGGGGACACGGAATGCTAGGCCAGCGTAGGATCGCCTTTATGTTAGTTTCTCAGCATCCTGTGACCCGTCCAGTACAGGGGACACGGGATGCTAGGCTAGCGTAGGATCGCCTTTATGTTAGTTTCTCAGCATCCTGTGACCCGTCCAGTACAGGGGACACGGGATGCTAGGCTAGCGTAGGATCGCCTTTATGTTAGATTCTCAGCATCCTGTCACCCGTCCAGTACAGGGGACACGGAATGCTAGGCTAGCGTAGGATCGCCTTTATGTTAGTTTCTCAGCATCCTGTGACCCGTCCAGTACAGGGGACACGGCCTGCTAGGCCAGCGTAGGATCGCCTTTATGTTAGTTTCTCAGCATCCTGTGACCCATCCAGTACAGGGGACACGGCCTGCTAGGCTAGCGTAGAATCGCCTTTATGTTAGATTCTCAAGATCATGTCACCCGTCCAGCGAACCGGACTGTGGACAGGCGTTAAGCAACCCACATAAAACATGTTTGTCTCTGATTTCATAAAAGCTGACCTTATCAGCAGAGACATTATATTTTACTGTTTTATTTAGTACTTATAGTGTGAAATTGCTTTAGGGTGCTATGATCTGTAACATTTTTTATCAAATGGAGCGTCGTCGAATAGTTGAAAAATAATATTAGCAACAATGCACACAGTTCACTCAAATAATACGTCTTCACCACAAAAAAAGGTGGAACACGATGATTGGCACTGAAATATTTTTATACAAACCATGAAGACCGAAAGGTTTTTACATTGTGAAGCCATCATAAATGTCTTAGTCATCTTTTCCCGCTCCATTTGAATACCAATGTTATGGTTCTACGGCCTTTATAAATATTTTACTCTTTCATTGCGGGGATCAGAATCTGACGTCTAAGGTCATTCTTCAGAGATGCCAAATAATGGTTGATGCATCGTGAGGGTTTAATCCTTTCAGGGCGGGGATCGACTTTAGACGTCTAAAGTCGGTCCCCATAAACTGAGAAACATAGGTATTCAAATGAACTAAGACATTCATGGTTATTTCAAAATGAAGAAAACCTTTGGACTCCATGGTTTTTATAAAAGCATTTCAGTGTTGCAAGGCTTAAAGGGAGGTGTAGAGTCCTGTCGGGACGAGAGACTGTCCAGAAGTCCCAGGCTGCTACTCTGACCTGGCAGCAAACACGAGAAGCTCAACCAGTGCTGGGTTGATGTTGGCCCAGCGTCATAGAAGATGGGCCAACATCAACCCAGCATTGGATCAACGTCTTGAGTTTGCAGTCACTTTGACAAGGGCTGCTGTGCTCACAAAATGAATTATTTCATACAAACCGCAGTCAGTCCAATATCATGAATATTGCCCTAGAATTGGGCCTAAATGGTAAAATTGTGTATAGGCCTGGTTACACTTATAGAAATTTTGGGACGTATAATTTTTTTAATGATAACTAGATTTTTCCGGCTTAGTGGTGCTGTGGTGCTAAACCGTATAGGTATCATGCGAATTATTAAATAAATCAAACAAAAGAGAGTTTCAAATATGTTACATAAAATGGTTACGGATTCCGTGACCATTTTATGTAACATATTTGAAAATTTTATCCATATTGCCTAATATTGCCCACTGGGCCGGGTAATAATAATATTACCCGGGTTTTTGCCAACCCTGTGGAGGAAACGTATTATTCATTTGTAATTTCAACTCCCCGGGGAGCATACCTCTGTGAGTAACCATAAAAAATCTACACAAATATTACACATATGAAATGCTAAATCGCTGGGTCATGACTAAGCGGGAAAACGACACTATAACATGTATAAGAGAAGAGAGCACTGATGATGGCGAGCGCTGGATGTAAATGTACCACCACAAAATAAAACCCTGATGGCTCATCATTCTCATTCGGTCCGGTTGTAGCTCGAATCTCAAAGATACTAGGATCGAATCCTACACGGGCCGGATATTTCTCATTGAGGTACCGTTGTGCATATAAAGTGCTCCAAACTGCGTAAAGGCCGGGAGTGTGCAATGTTGTCTATGGTACTGTGCACTAAAACAAGTATAAAGAACCCTTGAAGTCATTCGATAAGAGTATGGCATAGTTCAGACTTCGGGTTTCCTTCTGTCGCAATATTGCCACAATTTGCAGAAAGCGACGTAAAACAAGGTTATGTTTTGATCGTGTTGGTTTGTGTGCCTGTCTGTGTGTCTGTCTTAGGAATACTTACAAAGTAATGAACGGATTTGCATGAAATTTTTACGGGATGATCTGGATTACAATCCGGATCCAGGATGAGCTTTATAGGCTTGTCACACATGTTACATTTTTTGCGAATGAAAATAAATACTGAGATGTGACTTTTACACAGTGACACGTAGGCGTACATCATGTATTTACGTGTTCATATTTGACCTGATTACCGGGCGTTGGTCAGTGTTGACATTTAAAAACAGATTTATAACAAACAGTTGATGCGCTGTGTTTTCATGGCTATAGTCATGGCATATTGCCTTTAACCCTTACAGTGCGGGGATCGACTTTAATCGTCAGAATCTGACGTCTGTAGACGTCAGATTCTGACGACTAAAGTCGATCCCAGCACTGTAAGAGTAAAAATATTTCTAATGGCCGCAGATCCATAACATAGGTATTCAAATGAATCGGAAAGAGCTAACTAAGGGGTTTTGTCAAGTAAAAAAAAAAAATCCGAGAAAAACTCGGAAGTGAGTGGTCAAGCCCCAACTCGGATTTTTTTTTTTTTTTTTGGAAACTCTGTGTTTTTCGTGTTGTTCTGTGTTGTTGTACATGTTTCCCCCCCAAAAAAAATTGGATAAGAGGGTTGGTGGGTGGCGTCTGGCGAATCCGAGTTTTTCTCAGATCTTTGGATTTTGACAAGACACCCAAGACAGTTATGAGGATTTCAAATAAAAAAAACTCTTTGGTTGCGATGTTTTTCACAAATTAATTGAGCGCTTTAAAAGGTTAAACAATTCGCACTAACCGCCAGTAAATGTCATGTACCAGTATACAGGTGTACTGAGTCAGCCGTATCGTCGCAGGTTAACCCTTTGCCTGCTAATCACGACAATAGTCGCTTTCAATATGTTTTATCAGCCGATTAAATCACAGTTATTGATAATAAAATGTGTCTTTAAACATTATTGTAAAGGTTTAGTCTCAAATTATAAGGTTTTATTGACCGTTTACATGTCAATTTTGACATATTGGTCATTTTATTTATTTCTATTTTTCTATTTTTTTATGCGGCGCGAGTCGGTTATACGTTCGGTTGTCATTATCCCATGAATTTGAACAGTTTGGGTCACTGCATATGTGTGCACCAGAAAGTTATCGACCGCAGCGGGATTCGAACCCCGTACCGCCGGGCTCTGAGTCAACCACGCTACCAATGAGCAATCCTGGCGCCACAAATATGAGTAATTTTCAACCACTTGATATTGTGGATCGCGCTAGCGAGACACAACCTAAAGTGGTCGAAAATTTGAATAAAATAACTTCGCAGGACAAGGGTTAACGTTGTGGGCGTCCGGTAAATGACGCATTTTCAGCAGGTGTGTTGAGTGAAGTGTGATGAAACGAACATGTACCAGACAATATCGCCCACTACACGCTGGGCACAGGACGTTGAATCGTGATATATACAAAATACCCTGCATATTGCTGCCCCAAATCAACGAATCTATAGATTCCTTGATCAAATGAAATCTCAAACCTCTTTGTCCTGGATTCTACTTAGCCGTGTCGTCCTCTCCGAGGCCGTGGATTGATGTATTTGCTTCACCCGAAAAATTCAACATTGCGGTGACTGAGAGAGCTCTCGACCCCAAGGTCCGAAAAATTTTCATAACTTAAAGGTGTGGTCAACTGTCAAAATTCGCGGGACAAGGGCCCCCCAGAATGCAATAGTGCCCGTGGGTAGGCCCAGGCCCTATTCCATAATAATACTTAATATGCATTTCATACCCGAAGCCTCATTAAGAGCAAGTTCTCAAACCACAGCAGCTTCATATATACTTGAGCGACATCTATGAGTCAATAATTCAAAGCCCTTGGCCCTTACTCCTACTTGGTCGCTGGCTTGCAAACAAACTGACTGTATCACTGCGGGGATGTCAAAACTGGTTGACCCCAAACTTGTATTGCCACACAGTGAACACAAAACATTTGTATGACTTTATACAATGTTACAGTGTTCAGCACAGACAAAAAATAGGTGGGGACATTTGTCTCACTACCATGGAAAAAAAGGAGACATTTGACCTCCAATTGCGTAATTGACGCATATCGCGGCCTGTGCTAACACTGATGTTAGACCAACGTAGAATACACTGTGCCGACGTTGTATAAATGTTATACAAATGTGTTGTGTTTGCTGGGCAGGTGGACTTTCTCTCAAACATAGTAGATTTGTCCAATGTTGGTTCAATGTTGGACCAGCGTCGCAGACGTTGGTCCAACATTAAAACAGTACTGGGTCAATGTATCGTTTAAGTAGTATCTTGTAATCAGTTTAGTTGATGATATTAATGCCGTCACCCTGTACAGTAGGTTACTTTATGCCTACAGCCATGTACTCTATATATGCTACTGTAGGCCTACACGTGACGGTCCCACGTATGCCCGTTTTGCAGCTGTATGAATCTTCAACTGAAATGTTACTGATTCTAAAAAAATATTTTTGACCTGATTATTCCCCGATATATTCAGATATGACAGTCCAAAGAAGTGTCCCACGATTTTGTACGCGGTCAATCGGTGGCTGAAACCTGTTTCAGCCACTTGGTCTACATGTCTAGATTCTACTCATTTTTGTACAATCCATTTTGCTCAAACTATGATAATTACTCAAATCAACCAAATGTGTTAGATTTGAGGGTCAGACATAAATATATTCTTGTCAATCATGCTAATTAACCAAACATTTCACTAAATATGCTTAGAAAATCCGATGAGACAGTAAACTAGTAAATTGGATTAAAAACGATTATATTCCTGATTAGGTTTCAAAGCGTTAATATAGATCATGCGAACATATATTTTTTGTGTTAAACATGTTGAAAGAACATTTAAAATACATCATTATCAGCTCTGGTAACCATGGTAACAGTGTATAAATTAATCACAGAAGGCAGTCCTGTCTGTCACGTAAAGCACCAGTCGCCGTGAAAACAGTCGAGATGTGAGCCGCATGTTAAACAGCCCCAGTCTGTCCAAGTGTGTAATGGTCTGCTCAAAATCAGACCTGAGATTTAGCTATGGACGTTGACCCTGCGTCTAATGCAATGACTACATATATAAAATACCAATACAAATTGTCTGTAATATTTCAAGTGCAGTGATTATATAAAATACCACTACAAATGTAATATCTTAAATATAATAACTATAAACTATACCAATACAAATGCAATATCTTAAATGTAACATATGACTATATAAATTAAAAATACCAATAGTTATACAAATGTAAGATCTCAATTGTAATACTGGTAATGTCTATATAAAATACTAATACAAATGTACATGTAATCAGTGGTAATATATCAAATGTCTATATATATAAAACATCAATACAAATCTAATATCTCAAATATCGCTATAAAATATCAATACAAATGTAATCTCAAATTAAGTCTTTAGTATGATGAATTATACAATTTATCATTAATATAATATAAATTTTATTAAAACTATTTCATTTTCGTACATAAAATACGACGATGGAACTTCAGTCTTAATCACTTGACCTCATGCACTGAATAATCCTCTTAAACAGTAGAAGTCTCAAGGCTCATCCAATCAATAGGGTGTAAATGAAGGCGTGAGGAGGCCACAGCGCTCTATAAGTCAATAACCTGATCCACCGAAATACCATAATTTGTGCGTGCATGTTTTTTTGATTAAACAATTCCAAATATAAACGTATACATTTCAAGATGAGATTATTCATTTTGTTTTTCTGAATGAATTTACGGTTGAGATATGAAAAAGTAGTAGTAGTAAATCATTGCTTTACGTCACTTTTCGGCACGAAAGGTCTTTTAAGTGACATTGTAATACGAGAAAAACGTTGTAGTCAATTGATGAATTGAATGATGTACAGATGATGATGTGAGGGTGGGGATGATAGGGCATGGTTATTGAGAGCGTTTTCCTTCGCTCGCCTGATAAGGGGTTCTGGGCATGTCTAGGGGATCTAAAAATGACATGATATGAAAAAAAGTTCAAAATAAATATTTTGAATCTTTTAAAATTAGGGAAAGATCTAACAACCGTAGACTCAAAGTGCCAGATTTAAAAATCAAAAGATAATTTTAACCACTCAAATTTGTGGCTGGTAAGAGTGATGCAGAACTTGTAAATGATTGATATTTTAGGTCCATGATTGGTACAGATTAGCTACATCAACTTATTGTGGATGGAGGTCTATCCAGAAGTTTCAATTATACTAATCCGTAATAAGCATGATAAGAGACTCTTTATGTGATAAACATGATAAAAGAGTCTAAAAATGCTACTTCAAAGTGCCAATGAAACGTAAAAAATCTGTATGTGCATGGCGAATACTTAAAATGTCCAGCTATAATACTTTTTATATTTCTCTGAGTGAGTGACTCTGTTTAGGATTAACAGCAGATCATCTGTGGCGAGCTATGATGTTTGTGTAGCACCCTGCACTACCGAGCACTGTTTACCAGTTTACACTGGGGGCCTGGCAGGGGGGTACACATCGCAGACCGCTGTTTACCACGGCATTCCCAGAAAACAAGATTCATATAGTACCAACGATGGCATAAAGTTGGGACAACGTCACAGACGCTGGTTCAATATTAAGCCAACATTGTGCCAATGCCTCACTCTTGCCGAAATGCAATTGCCTGAAGGGCTACCCAGGGTGACCCAATTGACATTTACTGACACAAATCTCAGCCGATCTAACCTTGCCAAACGAGGGGTCTGCACGGCTATTGTCGAGGTTCAATGTTGGTTCAATACTGGGCCACCGTCTTCCACGTCGGCTCATCATTTAACCAGCACAAAGTGAGCGTTATGTATGTTCTGGAGGCATGCACTGTAATATCAAGGGGGTTATTCTTGATAATATCTACAGCCACAATCACTGTTGTTTACCTTAATCCTTAAAGTGCGAAGTTAAAAAAATAACAGTTTACCCTCTTTACCATGTTTAAGTTGTGTCTTGCCACGGCTGTGTATTCTTAAATAAAAACAATCAATAGGCTGTAGGTCCGAATGTACGAGGCGCACAGCCCCGACTATACTCAAAATACAGTTCTATGGTAAAATAGTAAGTGGCTTCTTTCATTTGACTTAAAAATATACACATGGGCGCAAAGACTTGACAATCTCTATTTTAAGGTCAGCATGGTCAAACATCTATATCGTGAAATATAATCAGGTAGTGGTCATTATGAAAAAGTAATAGTAAATCCATGATTATCATCAGAAAATAGGTTTTAACAATCGGCTGACATCAAACGTGTATTAGTCAGTTAACATGATGAAGCTACTAAAAACGTATTAAATTGGTTCACGAGACGTGTTTGTATGCGTCTGGGTATTTTCACTGCATGTCAAATCATATATGGGCCCAAAGCATATTTATACCCCCCCCCCCCTCTCAAAGTAAATATGCTCGGAAAACATAGATGCTGCAGGATTTATTCCTCCAAATCAGAGACTGTATTCCCGTATAAAGTACAATATATCGTAGGCTTCTGATTGGTCGAGATGGCCATCTCGACCAATCAGAAGCCTACGATATATCGTAACTAAACATTCCACCGACTGCCAAGGAGCTGGTGGTTGTAGCAGTAGGTAGATCATTCCATTCTTGCTTTACGTAACTTTTCGGCGTTGTAGTCAATAAATGGGATGAATGATGTACAGATAATGATGTGAGGTTGATAGAGCATGCATGCCAGTGGGTTATTGAGAGCGTTTTCCTTCGCTCGCCCGATAAGGAGTTCTGGGCATGTCTAGGGGATTATACCCTCAGACATGCCCAGACGACTGGAGACTTGGGTTTCGCTAAGCAATTTAATGCTGAAACTTTGTGGCATTTCGCACAGCTCCGCTATCCTCGGGTCGGATAGTCCCCAGAGTAACAATAGCTAAGAAATGTTGTGCCTCTTCAGAGCTACTCCTGGTGTGCCACAAAATGACCCCATACAAAATAGTGGGTCATTTCTTTGGACGGTCATATATAAGACTTGGCCTCGAATCATCGAATATCTGTTTTTTAGAATCGAGATTGCATGTACAGCTCATTTTCCGCACAGTCATTAAAAAGTTATTGACATTTTTCGGAGCTTGGGGTTGACATCGCTCTTAATCACCGTCATGTTGAAAAACGTTGATCTCTTCGGGTAAAATAAATACAGCAATCCACGGCCTCGGAGACGACGTCATGGCTACCCAGCAAACACAAAACATTTGTATAACATTTATACTACGTCGGCCCACGTCTTCGACGTTGGTCCAACATTGCACAAATGGTATACAAATGTTTTGTGCTTGCTGGGTAGTGTTGGAAATTCTAAAATTTCGGGTTAGAATTTAGCAAAACCCTTAAACTGTTATAAGAATGAGATTATACTTGTGTTTGTTATCACACGGTGCCTGAGACGTCCTGGATTACGGCCATGGAGCAGTGCCAGGGATCACCTGACCGTGGACGAGACCACATCTTAAGGTGTGGGCCGTGGATCATGTGGATTGCTTTATTCATTTTAACCGGGAAAATCAACATTGTTGGCTGACAGCGATATCCACCTCAAGTCCGAAAAATGCCCATAACTTTTTAATGATGTTACGACAAATCAGCTGAGTATGCGATGTCGTCGATGCAGTTGTGCTGATTCTAATGAACCTTGTATCGACCTGATTAATCGAGGCCAAGTCTTAGATACGACCGTCCAGAGGAAAGTCCCACGTTTTTGAGTGGGTACAATCTGTGGCTGAAGTTTCTGTTTCAGCCACTATGGGGCTGAGGATGACCGGGATCACGGCAGAGAAGACAACAGACACGTGAATCAATATTTGAATGAACGTCTGCCATCTTTGTCCTGTCCAGAAAACAGCACACGTTCAAACAATGTTATTTTAATGTTGGTCCAACGTCTGTGACGTTGGACCAACATTAAAACAACATTTGTCAGCCAATTCTTTTTCTGTTTTTCTGACGAATCTGTACCTGGTCAGATAAATAAAGAAAAATACCAGATCTGGCTCAACGTTGGGCTAACGATGTAAACGTTGGCCCAACATTGAGCCACAGCTAGATCACTGTGGGACTGCGATGCCGCACACTATTTCGTGCCTGGTGAATCATTTTTAACCCTTGTCCTGCTACGTCCGTATATATGCCTTCTATCAAATATAAATGAAAACAAAACAGTGTAATTTATTTGGGGGATATGCTGAGGTTGTCAAATACATCAATTAGGGAAGGTTATATTTCACATACATAGAACTATTTCTTGCCATATAACATGTATATGTTTAAAGGTAGAAACTGCGTTGAAATTCCAGCTGTAAACAGTTAAATGAATGATACTGATTCAGCAGGGCACTATGCGTTGATTTGTTGTTAGACAGAGCAGCATGCTGTGTACACACAAACACGGAGAAATTATGTCTATACCATTATTCAGGTTATTGCTTTCTCCAACATGTTCAAGTCGTGTGTGAATACAATTATTGAAAGTGTAAACGGAAATAATTACATGGTTTCTCTAAATTAAACAAAATATAAATGAATGACAAGATTTATCAGACGATTCATTATCATCATACATGTATCTCTCTTATTACCTATAAATATATATGAGAACGACGGTCTTCACTTCAGGTCAGACGTCAGCAAAGGAAATGGAAACAACGATTGACGGATTCCTCCAACTGATTTATGAAATTTTATTTACCCTATTCCCGCTTTATCTATGCAAATTTTCACCCACTTTAAGTTGTGTCTCGCTACCGCGACCCACAACTTATAGTGGGTGAAAAAAAATTGAGATCAAACATTTGCAAATTTTGCTGTTTAAACGCTTATTTCATTCCTAATAACCTGATAACAGTGATTTAATCCGCTAATAAAACGTATTAAAAACGATTATAGTGTGCACAGAGATGAAAGGGTTAAATTTAATGATCACAGTTGCATTGTTGGATATATGTTGGGCCAGCGTCGAATAAATTAAACCAACATCTCAAATATATTGTTTAGAATATGGGTCATATGACATATTTCATAAATGAAATTTATTTGAAAACAAATTATACAAACCATTTAAATGAAAACGATAAATGATTCTACAAACCATTTCAATGAGAAATATACGAGTTTAAATTGTTAAAATCTGGTAAAACCGGGTTATTCAGTTTTGTAACCCCTATGATATCACTCCGGTGGGAAGTAATACACAGTGATAGTCTGGTGCGATATGTCAGAAATATGCCTAAAATTAAAAGTTCTTGCCAAAATTGATTTCATTGTTTTTTTGACTTTATAAGGGGTCAAATATGCCAGAAATATTGGGGTTCAATTTTTCCCGCCCCTCAACCTCGTTTTATGACACATTCAAAATGGCCGACATCGTAATCACATATTTGGCTATAACTTGGGCCCTAGCATAGCTAGAGTCACGATTTTGATGTCTATACCCATGTTTTTGGGTACGAGGAATCCAATAGTGCCCATAAAAAATGTGGATGTTTTTTAGATATTTTGAAATTAACGATAAAACACATTTTTGATACGTTTTCGGTCATTTTTTTTCGCGAATTCGA
The DNA here is from genome assembly GCA_964017125.1 of Flabesymbios commensalis. Lineage (NCBI taxonomy): Eukaryota > Metazoa > Annelida > Polychaeta > Terebellida > Flabelligeridae > Flabesymbios > Flabesymbios commensalis. The sequence goes on from OZ024903.1 coordinate 102,919,259, forward strand.
AAAAAAAAAAAAATTCAAACATTGAGCGTTGTTTAGTGTGTATTATGATAAACAGTACATTGTTGATGGTTTCTGAATGATGGGTGTTCCGTTAATGGACCCCAAATAGTTGACCAAAGTGACGTAAAGCGATTGTAAAAACTGAACAATTTCAATTACGATGTTTGATGCATTTATTTCATTTCATTTTTTTACAACAGTCACAGAGGATAATTGATATTGACGGTAATGTGTATTTTACAAAACACATTTGATAACTTTGAGAAGTGGGTGGGATGGGTCAATGTTATTTGAAATAAAATAAAATTAGCACATTGTGCGCAAAATGGGCGTTTCAGCAATGTTTCATATTTGCTAAACAAATGACCAGAATTAATCTTGGTGGGTAATTATGGAGCATCCCACCCATCAAATTATTAGATTTTTAGATCTTGTTTTTCTTAAATCCATAAATGATGCACAATTACAAATAACTGGGGAACTTTTAATTCATCATATCCTATGAGAGATATCAGAGTATACATTCCAGCCATAATTAGACGGGCAGGGCCATTACCTTAGAGGATCACAGCAAACATTTATTGGCTTGGTTCATTTTCTTATGCGAAAGAAACAAGCAACTCACAACCACAAAGATGTTTCGTTATGTATCAGTAAATCAGTTCCAATTTAAATACAGGAAAAGGGTAACGTGATATTTTTTCAACTGGACAACATAATCAAAGATAGTCTGTTTACATGAGATGCCTTGTAGCCTACCACAGATCATTAAATTAAGAAATATTACAAATGATGTTTCATAATAAGAGAACAGAAAACATAATACATTTTGAACCAACCCAGTCATGTTAACAGATACACTCGAATGTGTTTGCATATTGTATGCTCAGTAGTAGATAAATATGTTATCCGGTAAAAAAGTGATAATGCCCGCGAGACACAACATCAATTGGTTGAAAATTTAGATAACCTGCAAGAAGTCATTCAGTATTTAAATTAATTGTTTCATGAAATTGTTGATCTCAGAGTAGCCCCTGCATCTTGGAGAATATGTCAAATTATGACTCAAATTTAAACGAGGATATCTCTCATGGGCTGTGAAGAATTAAAATCTCCTATTTTCTTTTTTTTGTGCATCGTTTAAGAATTTTAAAGAAACAAATCTGAAAATCCAATAATTTTCCTGATGGGATGGATCACAATCGCAATGATCATGATGATTGATTCTGATCATTTGTTTGACAGCACATGACTACTTCTCAAAAAAGTGTGTACTTTTTGCAAAAGACACATTAGTTTTATCAATCTTCCTCTGTGACTGTTGGAAAATGTTCATTTGCAAATTAAGGAAATGTACCAAACATCGTTATTGAAGTTGCTCGGTTTCTACGCTATCACTTGTACGCCTTCTTGGTGGGATATTTAGGGTCCATCAACGAAACATCTACCATTCAGAAACCATCAGCAATGCGCTGTTTATATTATAATACATACTAAATAACGCTTCCAAAATAATTATTTGAAAATTTGAGTTTTTTCATATTTGCGACAAAAAATGACCGAGAACGCATGAAAAATGTGTTTTATATTTAATATCTAAATATCTACAAGACATACACATTTTGTTTGGGCACTATTGGATTCCTCATACCCAAAAACATGGGTATAGACATCAAAATCGTGACTCTAGCTTTGCTAGAGGCCAAGTTATGGCCAAATATGTGATTTCGATGGCGGCCATTTTGAATGTGCCATAAAACGAGGTTGAGGGGTGGGAAAAATTGAACCCCAATATTTTTGGCTTATTTGACCCCTAATGAAGCCATAAAAACAATAAAATCAATTTTGGCAACATAAATGGCCAAAATGACATACCGCACCAGACTATGAATGGAATGTTCAATAAATAGCTGGATAATTTGTTGACATAATACATTATGCACCAGTGAACACATCAATTCAGCTAAACTAATATGTAATATGCATACGATTATAGGCCTGATGTGAGGGCTGCATAATCTCTACTGGTGACTTGGTCAGTTAACCCCTTAAACGCTAGGCGCGACAATAGTCGTTTTAACCCTCAAAACACTGATGTTGACCACAGTAGACATTCTGTGTTTTATTACCACCTGTATAGCCAGCTGTTAAATATGCTGTATAGCCAGTTGTTAAATATGCTTTCAATCTTGAAACACTCATATACGTTGGGACCTAAATTTCACAAATAACACACATTTTCAGTCACTTGAAGTTGTGGATCGCGGTAGCGAGACACAACTTCAAGTGGCTGACAATTTAAATTTCTTAGCTCAGTGCTCTAAGGGTTAATCTGTTTTATTGGCCGATTAAATCACTATTATTGGGAACGAAATTGTTTTTAAAAATCAAGTTTTTGAAAAAGTTTGGTCTCAAATTAAACAAATATGAGTAATTTCCACCCACTTGGAAGTTTTTTTATAATGTAGCGCCTGAAGGGTTAATGCTAAATGACTAAGGACCCAGTGCCAGGCTCTGGAATTCCTCCCACAATAATTGCATGTAATTTTGTGATCACAGTTACAGTAATTGTCCTGTGATGAGGGTGTGTGCCCGGTGAGGTGTAATGTGTTATCTATATGCTGATCCCGAACCAGCCAGCAGACAAGACACGTCGGGAGATTGGTGGTTTAATGTAGGCCCAACGTCGCAGACGATGACCCAACAGCAAAACAACATACCCAGCAAACACGAGATATTGAACTAATGTTGTACATGCCGTTGGCCCAACGTCGCAGACGATGGGCCAACGGTAAAACAACATATCCAGTAAACACGAGATATTGAACTTATGTTGGCTATACTGTTGGGCCAGCGTCGCAGACAATGGGCCAACAGTGAAACAACATTGGGGCGATGTCTTGATAAATGTAGCTTGCGGTAGATCTATGCTTAGTTAATCCATTTTTTCAATATTGGAGATGTCAATTTTTCAGAAATATGAATATTTTTTGTCATTTGAAGCTGGAAATTGCATGAGCAATTCCAGCTTCAAATGAATGAAAAATAGAAGCAAACAACTCATCAGCACAATGGATAAAACAAGGTAGGCCAAACACAATTGTGCCATTATTGTGCAAGCGTCGGCGACGGTGGGCCAACATTGAAACAACATAGGTTAAATGTCTAATGATGTCTTAGTGTTGTGCCAGCGTCACATACGGTTGGAGAATAGTAAAACAAGATCAGTTGATCGCTTGATTAACTAGGAAGCAATCACAATCATGGTAATCCCCAGTTTGTATAAACCATCTATGTATTACCTGATTACAGCGTGAGAAAATAAACCTTTCATGGTCAGGAATATAAATGATATATATATATGCCAATAAACACGATAAACATATTTTAATTCCAATTTAACATGTTTAACATCACTTAATACTGATACATATTCTATAGTGATACGAAATAGATTCAGTGGACAAAGATTGACGACCATGAACAATTTCGAAACAGGTACCGATTTTATACGTCTAAAGTGGGTCCCCACGCTAAAAGGGTTTACTGTTTGTATATGTTTTTATCTGCCGAGTAGTTCCATACAAATAATAAACTGATAAAACTGATGAGAAGCCCTGTGATCATTACAGAGCATTAGGTGCGTGTTCTCATATCGTGACACACTAAAAAATAGGCTATTTACACTGTATTTGGTCAACTAGAATAACACATGCGCCTGACGTTGACCCAATGGTAGATTCATGTTGGGCCAGCGTGACCGTCTACAACCTTGGCCCAACACATACGAAACAGTGGATGAACAGATCACAGCTGAAGCCTACGCAAAAAAATGAAACGAAAATGACAACTGGTATCAGTGGCAATCAAAAGAACTATGGCAAAGTTCTCGACCAACACGACAATATAAACATGCCACAGGCAGCAATACATTAAATTAGCCTTTTAGTTGACAGCTTATTGTCTAATTAAAATTGTCCGCCACTTGAAGTTGTGGGTCACGGTATTCAAGTGGGTGGAATTGACTCATCTCTACTTCAGACCAACATGACCAAACACTTGTAATTCTCGCTTATATGGTAATATAATGATTTTAAAAAACGTATTTCCTCAAATTATCATCCTTATAGCATTCACTATGTTTTCCTGTATTTCCCAATGTTCCCCTGTATTTCCTCAAATTAGAGAACCCTTTTCCGTGTATTTCTTCCTATATTTTTCCTGTATTTCCTCAAATAACAGAATTTCCTATGTATCCTTGTATTTCCTCAAATTATAGAACCCTTTTCCCTGTATTTCCTCCTATATTTTTCTTGTATTTCCTCAAATAACAGAATTCCCTATGTTTCCCTGTATTTCCTCAAATTATAACTAGAACCATTTTCCCTCTATTTCCTCCTATGTTTTTTCTGTATTTCCGCAAATTACAGAATTCCCTATGTTTTCCCTATATATTACCTCAATAACAGATAATGTTTTCCCTGTACGGAATGTTTTTAAACATTTGTCCTTGTTTTCTTAGTTTGTCCCTGTCCGTGGTAATCCTTGAGTGAACGTGTTAAACACCAGACCCAATGTCGTTTAAATGTTGGCACAGAATTTGAACAGCATCGGATCAACGTGTGATGCTTGCTGAGGACGCCCCCCCCCCCGTATATGATGTAACCGCCTGATACTGCCCTTCTTCTAAGAGTCCAGACAGGTCGTTTCAGAAATGAGCCACTCAGTGAAAGAAAATGTACGTTTTGTGACCAAGAGTCTGTAGAAAATACAAATTAGAGAGGCAGAATGTATTAGAGGTATATTTGTCCAATTTAGTAGGTGATAATGTAGCAAAGCTGAATGCTCTTATGCAGCAGGCCGTCCGTCCACTGGCTAAATATATACATAAAGCATTTCAAAAACACAGAGGGATCACTGTATGTTTCATAAAATGTTCAACGGATTATATTGATTACGAATTTTCATGTTTATAATATTTATAGCAATGTAATATTGTATATATATATATATATATCTATGTGAAATATATATCAATACGCTAAGGCGTTCAGGTTGGCCAACTTGGGAATGGTTCCAGTGCTATTGCGTTTCAGTGTGTTGCCAAATCTGTTGTTTTTTTGACAAGTACACCAAGTGATAACTATATTTTAAAGTGACTTATAAGCCCATTGGCTGGGTGTTAAAACTGTTCAATTTATGTTTGATGTAACAAAATCATTGTAACACAGGTCCCTATAATAAAAAAAGATTGTTATCGTTATTGATACTGCACAGCAGACATAAAGACATTGATCCGATGCTTGACTAATGTTGGCCCAGCGTTGCGGACGGTGGGCCAACATTAGGCCAGCATTAGGGCAATGTTTTGTGTCGTCTGATACGGTCTCTCGCGTGATGCGTGGTGATATGGATGGCATAGACTGAGTCGTCAGGGGCGCTGACTAGACAAAGATCATAACTTATTTATGGCTGATCCCCAGCCAGAATGTGTGCTGCCGTCATATAGTAATGTACGTTAACCATGTTAACGGGTTAAGTAGAATGGGACTGACTGCTGCCAGTACACTGCATCATCATGGGTCTCATTCAGTAATATACTATAGTATACTCCAGGACACATTATAGTGACATTATGTCACATAATCATGATAATGCATGTCGCAATATTGCCGTGATTGTACAGAACGCGACGTAGAGCCTAACTTTAACCCTCGTCCTGCTGAATTGCTTCAATTGTATTTTTCGTCATTTGAACTTGGGTTATACCTTTATCAGTTTATATAATCAATAAATGTTCTTTTAAATCTGCTATTCGGTGAATAAATCGTCCTCTTGGATATGAAAAGGAAGCTGTATCTGCCTGTTTACAAAGTGGCAGATACACCCTTTTATATCCAATTCTGCCATTTTACAAAGTGCAAGATATCCCCTTTCATATCCAAGGGGACAAAATGTGTGAGGGGGTAGGATGCCTAAACCACCCCTGATTCCCCTGATACCTGACCTGATTAATCGCTGATTGGGGACAAACTCTACAAAAAAGCTCGCGTCATTGCCTTTCAAAGCACATCCCAGCGAACACGAGACATCGACCCAGTGCTGGTTTGAGGTGGGGCCAGCGTCGCAGACGCTGGCCTAGCATTAAACCAGCACTAGGTCAAGTCTCTTGTTTGCTAGGACTGCTGTCTGGAGACGATGTCCCAGCATTGAACAAGCATTGGCTCAATGTTTCTTGCTTGCTGGGATGGCTGTCCGGAGGTAGTTTATTTGCATACAAATTGACACTTGGGAGTATGTCCAGTTGGCCTTCAATCCCTACGAGGTCATCCACTAATCAGCTAATAAGGTGTCTGATCAAAGCAGGTTCGATCCATGCTTGATGCAGGAGTGGGCGTGACATAGAACGCTCTCACCAAAGTATAGAAATCTACCCCAATCGCCTGGGCACATTCTGTCATACCATGGAGATTTTGTATAGCGTAATTTCAACTAATCACCAGTATCATTACCATGATTAGCATGATTACATTGTCATTTAAATAGGGTAGAATAAGTATTATACTTGAACCGAATGTTCTGGATGAGGTCATAAGTTTTGAGCAAATTATTGTGTCATCTTTCATGAACTAGTAATCTGGTAATGATATATCTTTCCACATTTCAAATACATGATCTCACAGTTAAAAAGATATTAACCCATAAAGCACTAAATTAAAGGATTTAAATTTGCAGTCGTTATTCATGTTATGATCAGTGTTTGCTAATACACATGTATGCTTTTTTATATCTGCTCAGCTCCGCTTTGTCCAAGTCGTCAAATCCGAGCAGAGCAGATACAAAAAGAAGAATTTATGGCACAAATGTCGTATTGTACTCAATACATTAAAAAGGAAAAAGGAAAATTAGAATTAATTAATAAATGAATGAATGAATGAATGAATGAATGAATGAATGAATGAATGAATGAATGAATGAATGAATGAATGAATGAATCAATGAATCAATGAATCAATGAATCAATGAATCAATGAATCAATGGCCACTTTTGTTCACATACAGCCTAAACTGGATTACGAGAAGCTTTTTAAAATGCTAAGATGACTGATGATGACACATAATTCAAACATCAGGACATGGTGGTCCGCGGCCGAGCACATTACATCTCCTCACAGACGCCCCCCACAATATTAAATCGTTATGAACAGACAGAAAAAACAGCAAAATTCTAATCTAAAAACTTGACTACCATAAAATAGTGAATGCGATAATTTGAACAAGAGCACACTCGATAATAGCCCGCCGCCGAATTATGATAAAGAAAGTAAAGACGAATGTCATCACGTAAATAACAACCCAAGATATAAATGGTATGTTAAATAAGATAGAATCATGTATAATATGATATACTATATAATACTTGCATAGACTACAAGGTCAAATTATTGACGTAAAATGAGAAAAATCGCAATAAATCGGCCATTTTGAATTTTTTTTCAGCCATTATTGAACTTGTCCAAGAACTACTTATTAGTAACATGCATAACAAATTTGAAGAGGATATGTGAAAAACTTTTCAAGTTATCGCGCCCACAAGGTCAAATTATTGACGTAAAATGAGAAAAATCACAATAAATCGGTCATTTTTTTTTTTTTTTCAGCCATTATTGAACTTGTCCAAGAACTACTTATAAGTAACATACATAACAAATTTGAAGAGAATATGTGAAAAACTTTTCAAGTTATCGCGCCCACAGGGTCAAATTATTGACGTAAAATGAGAAAAATCGCAATAAATCGGCCATTTTTTCTTTTTTTTCGGCCATTATTGAACTTGTCCAAGAACTACTTATTAGTAACATGCATAACCAATTTAAAGATGGTATGTGAAAAACTTTTCAACTTATCGCGCCCACAAGGTCAAATTATTGACGTAAAATGTGAAAAATCGCAATCAATCGGCCATTTTTTTTTTTTTTTCGGCCATTATTGAACTTGTCCGAGAACTGGTCATTAGTAACATGCATAACAAATTTGAAAAGGATATGTGAAAAACTTTTCAAGTTATCGCGCCCACAAGGTCAAATTATTGACGTAAAATGTGAAAAATCGCAATAAATCGGCCATTTTTTTTTTCGGCCATTATTGAACTTGTCCGAGAACTGGTCATTAGTAACAGGCATAACAAATTTGAAAAGGATACGTGAATAACTTTTCAAGTTATCGCGCCCACAAGGTCAAATTATTGACGTAAAAGGTGAAAAATCGCAATAAGTCGGCCATTTTGAATTTTTTTTCAGCCATTATTGAACTTGTCCGAGAAGTGGTCATTAGTAACATGCAAAACAAATTTGGGAAGGAAACATGAAAAACTTTTCAAGTTATCGCGCCCACAAGTAAATGTTAACGCCGACGCCGACGCCGACGCTGACGCCGACGCCGACGCCGACGCCGACGCCGACGCCGACGACGCCGAACTTCAATTGCAATAGCCCACCTTTTTTAATTAAAATTAAAAGGCGGGCTAAAAATGCGAACAGCAGAGACCGGAGTATATACATACAGATATATGTGCAGAAAAAATCTGTGAAAAACAAAATAAGGAAAACTTGAAACATCTGAACATCATCAGGTCAATGAGGTTAATATTTCCTGACTGACATCTCCTATTAACCAATCAATTTATATAATAATTATTTTACAAAAATTACTCAATAGCATGTATCGCGGAAACGCCCCTATTCTGGGGACCTCGCAGATACTGTACCAGAAAGCAGACAGCATTGAGACGACATTTGGCCCGTGTCCCAATCCCATTTATATTATGTTGTCTGGCCAGTGTAATCTGGTAGATGTTTATCAGTCTGTGAATACACACTGTATGCTGGCCTAGCTTACCAACAAACACGAGGTGTTGGCATAATGTTGTTTTAACGTTGGCCCACAGTCTTCGACGTTGGGCCAACATTAAAACACCATTTGGTGTTTGCTGTGTTATCACGCTTGTTTACCATGTTTACAGCCTTGATAAACCATATTACACTACTGTGTGGTGTCTGGCTATACTAACTATACCCTAGAATACTAGTATCCTTGCTATACCACAGACCAGAGGTGAACTAACGGTAACCAGTAGCAGCGTGTTTTTCGTTGATCAGTTGATTTCTCCGTCAACTACCTAGCGTTTCCCATGACATTTTGTAAGCTGTATATTTCAGCAGAACATCCATGTAATTTTCGTAAAGTTACATGTATATGCAGTATTTCAAAATTTAGACCATTTGACATGTAGTAAACTGTTATGTCGTCCCCGACGGTCCCTCTTAAAACACATTACATTAGTTCTAGCGAGAACTTTACATAAGTTCTTGGTTATAAATATAAATTGACGTAGAAATCGACGAAAAACATGCGCTACAGATTTACCAAAATAATTGCGGCGCAAGTGAGGTATACGTGTTCTATATATAAATATACAATTCACACTGTACATTACCAAATCGCCATGATAAACATTACATGATAAGTATATATAACTTCATTTTTGTTTTTAATTAATATTATGACTTCATTATTTAAAACAAACATGTATCCGTCTGATAGTGTCTGTGTCCAACGTTGTGTGCAGCACAGCAGACAAAAAAAGCGAGCGTCTCCTTGTCAGGCTCTTCGTAACAAATTATCAGTCCGAAAATGGTTGATCTCTTTAAATCGTTAACGGTTAATATATTTTTATCTAGCCAAACAAATATTTTGGCAGATTTACACTTTTAACTCCAGAGGACGTTTCGGATACAGACTAATAGCAGTAATGACGGCAGTAGAGAAACCATTACCAAATGGTTAAGGTTACCGACTTACCGTGATATAAATGGCATGGATGTGACAGCTGTTGATATAGATGGACACATGTGACCAGAAGACGGTGTCGGTAATCATGATCAGATAATATTGTCAGCTAAATATAAAGTGTGAAACGACATACCATCTCCTTGGACCGAGCCGGGAAGACAAGCTGCTGTATACACTGGTCAGGGGCGGATCCAGGATCTGAAGAAAGGGGCGGGGCACCGGAGTAAATTTTGACCACATTATTGGACTTTTTAAATAATTTGGCAAACATTGAATAAATGAATGAATGAATGAATGAATGAATGAATGAATGAATGAATGAATGAATGAATGAATGAATGAATGAATGAATGAATGAATGAATGAATGAATGATGTTCAAATGAAGGCCGATGGACCCTGCATGACTACAATTTTCTGTAATTCCACCCAGCAGTACATGGTGCATGTCTCATCCGACTGAATCTATAAATACCATATAATTAAGTGCACGTACCTGTGGTAAAAAGATCTAATTAGTTTTTTGTCCCACAACTACGTGAAGTATATACTGAGACGAACATGTCGTAAACATGGTAACCATGGCAGACGCCCACTGATTAAAGGGAACACGTCTCATCCACCTGCTATTTGTCAAGTGACAAATACATCTCTTAACCTTTAAAACGCTGAAGTATGTTTGTATAAAACCATGGAGACCAAAAGTTTTCTCTCAATTTGAAATCAATATTATAGAATAATATTCTAGAGCTTCTCATTCGAAGACCCGAGTTCAGGGGCGCATCTATGACCACTTTATAAACAATATGCTATGTCTAGGTTCAGAGCAAGAGCATAACTTGGTCGTCAACATGTGAACAGAGAAGCTAGAGCCTAAAAGTGTTATGGCTTGAGCAGTCCTGATTTTATAATGTTTTTGATTTCTTCCAGTTCATTTAACATGTTTAGTACCAAGTACGCGGTCTGATAATTCGTCTGATACTTAGTTCTCAATATTCTACATCAAAGATCGTACATAATGCACCATTTTTTCACACACTTATTATAATCAAGACCAAAATGGAAAATAATCATGACCTAAATCGAGCGTAAACTGGGGAAAAAATCAGTGGGGGATCCAGGATCTGAAGAAAGGGGGAGACGGTGGTTTAGGGGACTGGCAAGAATTTTTCAGTAGAATTACTGACTTTTTCCTGACTTAGACAAAAAAAATTAGGTGTTTTTCTTGACAACTCGTGTTTTTCATATAAAATCCTGACTTTTCAGGTCAGTAAGGTGTCGTGGCAAACCAGTGGATTATACCCTTTTTTATTCGAAGAATTCCATTGAAGAAATTTTATGTGATTTTAAGGATTAAACAACACAAGTTACGAATTGACAAGTGATTGCTGTCTGGTGCTGCCACATGTGATCTAGCATCTACCACCGTCAATCTGTCAGTGAGTTACGAGCAGAGTACAATACCTGTGTCCTTTATTTTGTACAAAACAACGGTGATGTCTGGCACCCAATGAAATAACAGCAGTAGTTGTAATAGAATACAATCGGATGTAAATAATTACCGGCGGCTGAACACATGGTCCTCGTTCTGGTGTGACATTCAAAATATCAAGGTTACTCTCTGTTTACTGTTTACATGGGGGCAGTGTACTCTCCTCTACCCAGACACGTCTAACCAATGTTGTTTTAATGTTGGACCACCGTCTGCGACGCTGGACCAACATTTAAACAGCATTGGGTGAATGTGATATGTTTGCTGACCAGTACTCTACTGTAGGGATTAGTCCAACAAGTCAGGCAGGACCCCTGGTTAGTGGTTATAGCTGCCTGCGTGGAAAGTCAGACATTGCGGGTTCGTTTCCCCCCCCCCCCCGCTATGACAGTCAAGTTTCGAAAAAAACTAAATGTTTCTTCCCCGCTCATTCGTAAAGATTCAATATTGTGGGGAGCCTCCGTGACAGAGAAGTAGCGTACTCGGCCTCAGACCGCCAGGGCTCGAAGGGCAGTGTCATCTCATTCATCTCACCATCCTCACTCAGGAGGTTCTCCTGGCCCAGTTTAGCTGATATGTGCACAAAGGTGGCTCAAAACCCCATCCATTTCACTTCATTTACTACAAAATCGGATATGTTGCGTGTCTTCTAGTTCTGCCTACCCAGCGAACACTAGACATTGCCTTGATTTTGGTTTAATGTTGGGCCAGCTGGCCCTACATTAAACCGACACCGGGTCAACTCATGTTCGCTGGGAGGCTAACCAGTTATTAACACAGAGGTGGTGCAATGTTGTACCAATGTAAAAGACGCAGTGCCAGCATTTGGGCCAATGATTCACAGTAATCGACTGGACAGAGACATTTTCCATTTTCTCAGTGATTATACCTTTACATTCGCCCTTGGATCCTACATACTGGACGTCACGCGAACACGCATACTGTATCTGTGTATGGCAAAGTAAACAAGTCTCACACATAAAAAAGCAAACATGGATACTCATTTCAAAACATGTGGATTTAGCTTTACCCAGGATAAAAACGATACATTGATCTAATGTTGGGATAAGCCTTTCAGTGCGGGGACAGACTTTAGCCGTCAGAATCTGACGTCTTGGAGTCGAGCCCCGCACTGATAATAGAGTAAGAAATCTATATCGACCGTAAGACCCATAACCAGATAACCTGATAACATAGGTATTCAAAAGAAGAGAAAAGAGCTAACCATGCTAAGATATTTATGATGATCTAAAATTGAACGAACCCTTCTGTCTCCATGGTTTATATAACAATGCTTCAGCGTTGTAATTGTTAATATTGGCAGGGAACATTTGGTGAGAAAATTAGTGATTAGCGATTTCCTCTTTCAATCATTAACCTGTTCACCGGCATTTATTTACTGATCATTTATCTTTGAATATTTTGCTATTTAATTTCACATTAAATTAGCAAATGGGCTAAGACGGTGGTCCAACATTAAACCAGCATTGAGGAATGTGTCGCGCTTGGCGACTCTTGTCGCATTTATGCGCATTTATACATATTTCGGACAAAGTTCCTTCAATTTAACCAAGGAATTGTCCTTGCTTTAAGAAATTTTAGGTATTATATATATATATCACAATAACCATGATAACACGAATACGAGCTTCTCATGCTACATTTCAAATATTTCAGCGTAATTGACCATACTGATTAATAACCCTACTAAAAGAGAAGAAACCCAAACAGACAAAATATTTCCATAAAGATAATGAACTGCGACCATTACGTCTTTATTTCGCGGTAAATTCTTGTAGACATAAAAGAATCACGACATTCCGACAATCAGTTCTCAAGACAGGCCTCGAAATAACGTCATTCCCGATCTGGTCTCGGTACTCAGTGTTTCATCTAGCCATTTCTAACATGGCGCAGCGCCATGTTGCCTTTTGTGAGGGCCATGTTGCCCTTCATGTGCGCCATGTTGCCCTTCAGGCGCGCCATGTTGCCCTGCTAGGCTTCTAATATTCAGACAGTGAAGTGCCTCATTAAACTATTGTTACGTCATATTTAATCCACCCAGGCCATGATTGTCACAGTGGAAAACACCCTGATCACTGATGTCTCGCGCTCACACCTATGACGCAATATGTACCTGATAACGGCTTGTGTACATAGTGGTAATAACTGGCGATGTCTACATACTTAACTGATTCTGTTTGTACCCTTAATTGAGGAGGGGGGTGTTGGAAATGCCCTACCGAGTCAACTGGGTGCCCGGCGGGCATTATAAGGTGCCCCCAATGATCGGTAGCGCCATGCCCCTTCTGAATCCTAGATGAAACACTGGTACTGCCAAAAACATTGGCAGGAATGGCAAACTTTGTTATCAGCCATTTCGGAGAACTGGCAAATCCCTGGGCTGTCAAATATATTGACCATTTCAAGGGATTTCGGTTTTTACTCAGGAATGACAATTTCTCTGACTTGCCTGTCCTGTAGATCAATTGGCATGCCCTCAAATTTATGCTTAAATGTTTTTCAGCTGATTTTGAATCAACAAAAATACAATCCACCTGCTTCGTGTGCTCAGGCTACTAATCATGTTGCATGTAGGTTATATCATGTATATAGCTATGTTAGGCCACACCAAATTAATTGTATGGATGACGGATTCTCAGCAGAAAAAATTGGAGCGAGCGAGCGATTAAAAAAAAAAAAAAAAGATTTCCCCCAAAAATGGAGCGAGCAAAGAAGCGACCATTTTTTTCCGAAAAATTGATTTCCCGCAAAAATGGGGAGGGCGAAGAAACGATTTTTTTTTAAGAAACGTAACACTGACTTGATTTTCAGGAGGAGAAAAAATTGCTGTCTCCAAACAAAAATGGAGCGGCGAAATAAAAAAAATGGTGCCACCAAAAAAATGGAGCAGCGAAATAAAAAAAAATAATAAAAAATTTCAATCACGGTAAATCGAAGCGGCGAATCCGTCATCCATAAAATTAATTTGCTGTGGCCTTAACATGGTTAACTTATGAAGGCAATAGCTACAAAATTGTTGAGAATGAGATTTCAGGTTTGGCTGATCGATCGATACATTTGGCGTTTTTTATTTAGACTGTCAGTCGGTATGATAATGCTCCCACGCCGAGAAAACAGTCTGGCATTTCTGATTGCCAGCTCTGGGACGTCTGCCACTTAGGATATCAGCAGAGCACTGACTGCGGACAGCAGACTGTCGGGCAGTACTGGGCCAGCGTCGCAGACATTGGCCCAGCACTGTATCAGAGTCTGGGGTGAGTATCGTCAGTGGCTGATTCTGGATGCCATGCAAACCCGGGGCTATCCCTTCACGCCAGGCTTTCCGGTCACTGCTGATCATTGTGATGGCTTGATCGACTGAGTACGTCAGTTGCCAATGAGATGATTTAGTGTCGGCGGCGGGCGCTGATCGTGTGCACACGGCTGCTGGTATATGGAGTGGATGGGGCCGATATGGGAGTGGACATGCCTGGGGCTTGTTAGAGGACGTGGGTCAAGGCTACCCCCTCTCTGCTGGGCCAGAGCTAAGCCATTACATTACACGCGTTATAATCTGTGACGACTTTAATATTACATTGTCACGCCAGCCCGGTGTATGTATCATGTGTATACAGGGTGATGACATGAAAATACATAATAAATAGACATAAGCCACAGTGTCCTTAACATGCTCAAGACCACCCCCCCCAGGGGGGGGGGGGTCTTGAGCATGTTAAGGACCCCCTAAATTTCTCTTAAAAACTAAATTGACCCGAAATCGCACTAAAACACCAAACAAACATTGTTTTACACCTAAATTAAAAACAATTTGCACGTGGTCAACAAAGGTCACACTCCCCTCTTTTTGAAATCTTGGATCCGCCCCTGAGCCAGCAAAAAGCCGCTGAATCAATGTTGTGCCATCGGCGAAGACGTTGACCCAGCATTAAACCAGCATTGGGGCAGCATTTCGTGTTCGCTGGGATGAAAACACATCATATTTATAAATAAACATCCCAGTAAACACAAGACGCTGAAAAAAAAAATGAAATGAATCGGGCTTTAGGCCACCTTTGTGCACATATAGGCTCAACTGGGCCAGGAGAACCTCCTGAGGATGGTGAGATGATTGAGATGACACTGTCCTCCAGACACAGGATTCGAAATTCGAGCCCTGGCGGTTTGAGGCCGAGCACGCTACCTCTCGGTCACGGAGGCTCCCCACAATACTAACTTTCACACGTGGATGGGGAAGAAACAGTTTTGTTTCTTTCAAACCGCCGAGACCGGGAACCGAACCCCGGACTCTGGCGTGAAAGGCAGCGGTGCTAACCACTACCCTAGGGCCCCCGCCCACAAGACGCTGAAACAAAGTTCGACGTTGTGCCAGCATTAAAACAACATTGGTTCAACGCCTCGTGTTTGCTGAGAAATAGACATAAAACTATATCAAGGGACATTCAACCAATGCTGTTTCAATGTTAGCCCGCCGTCTTCGACGCTCGCCCAACATTGAAAAACATTGGGTGAATGCCCCGTGTTTGCCAAAGCTGATGTGCGCTGACGACTTCATTGTCGGTCTAACGTTATCATGGGATGCTGGACCAGTATTGCATCAATTTTGGCACATCCATTTTCTCATTGTTTACAGAGCGAATCTGATGCTTCTAAATATTTCCCGTCGCTGTTTGGTATCAAAACACTTTTCCGGGGAACATTTCTAAACACATATAGACAGAAATCTACATTTGTAGATATAGTTCAGATATCTTGGGCTCGAATATCATAGAACTTACTTTCCAGCGACGAGTAACAGAGATGGGTTGGTGAAAATGTAAATGTGCAAAATATTGTCCAAACATGATGTAGAGTGTTCAATTAACATGATTAACAATGTTCAAGATGATGACATCACACTGACAACCTCCCGTGTGCTAATCGCGTCTATACCCGTTCTCTTTTGGTGACCATTTGGTCTCCATAGTTTATTATGTTTATACAGAATATTTCAGCGTTCAAAGGGTTAATATTGTGTTTTGCTTTCAATCAGAGTGAACATAGTCCATAGTACTTTTTGGTCGCGCTAGCGATTTACACTTGACGTCAAAATCGGTCCGCGAAATGAAATGATTTAAATTTATTGAATGAAGACCCATGATCAGATAATATGATAATATGATCAAACAAAATGAAAAAAAACCTGAGCCATCTGTAACCTTTTCAAACAGAATCAACATTTCCGTCGATTGAATACAAAAAATATCATAGAAGACGAATACAATACTTACATAATCGGCCAAAACTAGCTGAAATTCGCCTCTTCAATTTTTTAATCCGACTCATGGATGATCTGTCTCTACCTGAAAAACACAATGTCATCAATCAGCTAAAATCACACGGGGTTTATCATGATTACCTATATTCCATTGCAAGTTTTCATATCAAACATGCACAGTCTACCAATACAGTCACTATGGTCTGAGCTGATAAGCGTCAACTTCTGATGTGCTAGAACTATTTGTTTTTAATATGTGTTTTTTTGTGCATGTAGGCGTAACTTGTAGATAAACATGACAAAGGGCTGAATAGAGTTGACGTTTGCCGTTTGTTTTTAACTTGTGATTCATTGCATTTGATCTAGCTACAGAGGTAAGTAGATACATAGACCTATTTCTCTTGTGTTATTATGAATAAGTTTGTATTGTCCGTGTACAATGTATTAAACATAGAGCCCAGTAACCACGACACATTAAAAACAACGTTGGTTTAACGTTGGTCCACCGTCTCCAACGCTGGACCGTAATTAAACCGACATTGGTTCAATGTATATTGCTTGCTGGGGATGGTCAGTAGTCAATCTAGTTCACATTCAGAGGTAATACATACATCTTTACATGGCATGTGTACTCTAAATGGACGATAGATTGTGCACAAACTCGATCTTATATTTACATAGCAAATATGAAAGTCTCCACCTTCCACAATTAAAAGTTTATTGACAATGCAGTAACGATGGGACTATATAACAGAAGTGCCATGGCGGCCATCTTGTATAACAAATTTTCAAACTCAAGCAGGACAATCCATCAAAGAGGGTTCAGAAAAAAATCGCGAAAATCAGAGGAATATTGACGACTGGAAAGCGTTTACGTCGATCTTGAATATGCAAACAAATCCATGGCGGCCATCTTGGATATAAAAATTAGCTGATTTTCGAACTCAAGCAGGATAACCCATCAGATGGTGTTCAGAAAAAAATGCGAAGATCAGATGAATACTGACGACTGGAGAGCGTTCACGTCGATCTTGAATATGCAAATTAATCCATGGCGGCCATCTTGGATATGCAAATTAGCTTATTTTCGAACTTGAGCAGGATAGTCAATCAGAGGGTGTTCAGAAAAAAAATTGCGAAGATCGAATGAATATTGACGACTGGAGAACATTCATGTCGATCTTGAATTTGCAAATTAACCCGTGGCGGCCATCTTGGATATGCAAATTAGCTGATTTTCGAACTTGAGAAGGATAATCAATCAGAGGGTGTTCAAAAAAAATTGTCCAGATCGAATGAATATTGACGACTGGAGAGCGTTTACGTCGCTCTAGAATATGCAAATTAGCCCATGGAGGCCATCTTTGCTATGCAAAATAGATAATTTTGAATCTTAAGGAGGGATAATCCATCAGAGTGTTCAGAAAAAAAATCGCGAAGATCGGATCAATATTGACGACTGGAGAGAGTTCATGTCGATCTTGAAAATTCAAATTAGCCCATGACGGCCATCTTGGATATGCAAATTAGCTGATTTTCTAACTTGAGCAGGATAATCCATCAGAGGGTGTTCAAAAAAAATTAGTGCAAATCGGATGAATATTAACGACTGGAGAGCGTTCACGTCGATCTTGAATATTCAAAAAACCCATGGCTGCCATCTTGGATATACAAATTAGCTGATTTTAGAACTTAAGCGGGATAATCCATCAGAGGGTGTTCAAAAAAAAATTCGCGAAGATTGGATAAAAATTGGCGACTGGAGAGCGTTCACGTCAGCAAATTGTTGAAGAAGAAGAATAAGAAGAAGAAGAACAATAGACAGAACTAAAACAATAAGTCCCCACCACATAGTGGGTGGAGACTTAATAATGAACCAGTTTATCATTTTATGTAAACATAACGACATATCGAATGACATTCTTAATGGTAAAATTCAATTGGACAAAGTAGAGAAAGCGCTAGGTAGAATAAGAAAAGGTAAAGTGTCGGAATTCCGATTGAGTTATATTCTTCGGACATTAAATATTTCACACCTTTACCTGTTTACTGACAACATTATTCAATACCATTTTCGATTCGGCAGATTATCCAGATGACTGGGCACAAGGGTTGATATACCCAGTTCACAAAAAGGGTGGTAAGTCAGATCCACAGAACTATCCGAAAGTTTCTCTGATTCCCTCTTTTGCAAAAGTTTTTTAATCTGTACACGAAAATAGATTGTCATTCAAAAACTTAGTGTGCCGTGACGATGATCCTCTACAAAGAGGCTTTTAAAAAAGATTGTAGGACATCTGATAATTTATTTGTGTTGTACAATCTGGTTGCAACGCAAAAAAACATGTAAAAAAAGCTCTACGTTTGTTATATAGATTTGACCATTTGACCATTTGAGATGCACTTATCCTGAAACTGCAGCAGCGCAATGTCGACGGAAAATGTCTGAATACAATCAAATCTATGTTTCTTAAATCTAGCAGTCGAGTTAAATGGAATGGCAAGATTAGCAAGCCTATTAAAAACCGTTATGGTGTCATGCAGGGGGGTGTCTTAAGCCCCAAACTTTTCAATGAATTCCTGCAGGATCTCGGAAAATCTTTAAATCCTAAATACGGTCTTAAGATAGGAGACATATACTTTGCGTACCTCCTATTTGCCGACGACATAGTCCTCTTTTCAGAACTTGCAGAGAGCCTATAGGCACAAATTGACTTATTTTACAAGTACTGTGAAATATGGAATCTGATATTAAGCATTGCTAAAACAAAAATAGTGATTTACAACCAAATATATGCTGAACATTCATTTTCTTTCACACTGGCCGAAAATACGCTTGAAATCGTGGACAAATATAAATATTTAGGTCTTTGGTGTAGTAATGATAAAAATATATTTGTAAAAAACCATTCGTATCTGGCTGAACAAGTTCGCAAGGCAATATTCACAATTAGAAATTTAGTCACAACTTAGGACATCTAACGCCAAAATTGTCTCTAAAAGTATTCCAAGCCCAAATAGAGCCAATACTGATGTATGGTAGCGAGGTACTATTTATTGGTAAAGAAATATTGGACTTTGAGACAGTCCATTTATCATTCTTGAAAAATATGCTTGGAGTCATACAACAAAAACCTCATCAGTTACTATTTATGGGGATACAGGAAGGTATCCTCTCTTTTTAAAACAACAAATTCTAGCTTTGAAATACTGTATTCGCTTGATCTCCTTGCTTAGAAGCTGTTATTTGAGAATCGTGTACAACTCACTGGCGTCTCTTGACTTTATTGGTGAAACAAATTGGTGCTCTCACATCAGGTCATTATTATTCCGAACAAACCACCGCGACGTTTGGGAAAATCATAGGGTAGAAAATGTCAATCGTCTCATCAAACAAGTTAAATCATGTTTGATTAATACATATAAAGTTGATTGGTCTATGAAAGCCCGAAACTCCATAAAATTACGAGCGTAAAGTTCAAATTCGAACACTCGCTAGAATCTGTTTTACATCCCCGACACAAGGTGGATGAAGGCACTAACAAGATTAAGAATGAGCTCACATATGCTAGAAATTGAACGAGGAAGGCATGTCAAGCCGCAAATCTACCACTAGAACAGTTATTTGAGAATCGTGTACAACTCACTGGCGTCTCTTGACTTTATTGGTGAAACAAATTGGTGCTCTCACATCAGGTCATTATTATTCCGAACAAACCACCGCGACGTTTGGGAAAATCATAGGGTAGAAAATGTCAATCGTCTCATCAAACAAGTTAAATCATGTTTGATTAATACATATAAAGTTGATTGGTCTATGAAAGCCCGAAACTCCATAAAATTACGAGCGTAAAGTTCAAATTCGAACACTCGCTAGAATCTGTTTTACATCCCCGACACAAGGTGGATGAAGGCACTAACAAGATTAAGAATGAGCTCACATATGCTAGAAATTGAACGAGGAAGGCATGTCAAGCCGCAAATCTACCACTAGAACAGCGCATATGTCAAAGATGTACATCAAACTCTGTTGATGACGAAATTCATTTTTTAATTACTTGCTCTTACTCCGCTACGCAGCGAACTAGTTTACTTGCCGAAAGCAAACTACTCAATAGTGAATTTGACTCACTCTCAAACGACGACAAATTTATATATATTATGTCATCTACACATCGACCATTAGTAATATGCTTAGCAAAATACACCTATAGCTGTTTTCAAACCTTAAGCGTGTCGCTTACCTCCACTTTATAAAACGATTGGGGCGTAGGGTGACTGGTGCGGCGGGTGATTCTTTCAATCATCCACTCATGAAATCATCCAAGCTGTCGGTGGATCACCACTGTGGTATCAGCGACTGGTGCGGCTGGTGATTCCTCTAATCATCCACTCATGAAATCATCCATGCTGTCGGGGGATCACCACTGTGGTATCAGGGACTGGTGCGGCTGGTGATTCCTCTAATCATCCACTCATGAAATCATCCATGCTGTCGGGGGAACACCACTGTGGTATCAGCAACTGGTGCGGCTGGTGATTCCTCTAATCATCTTGGTGTTTCGAGCCGACGTCAGTCAATGCATTTTTAGTAACTGATATTATTATTTTCTTCTTTATACATACTCTCACTCATTATGTAATTACTCAGTTTCTACGCTTTCCAGAGGGTTTTCTTGCTATATGCAGTAGCTATTTTATCTCTGGTTTTGGTGCGGGAAACTTAAAAATATCATGCCAATGCTGTTTAACAGTAGATTATTTCAAATAGTTCTCATTCATATTTTATTTAACGTGTGCTTGTTTTAGTACATAATGTCGTTTGATTTTAACATGTTTAAGTTAACTTGGCATGCATATTTTACCGAACTAATCCTGTTGTATATAGTCTTGTACATATGCTCATTTTAATGACGCATAAGTCTGCATAGACTTACCGTCGTCAATAAATATCTATCTATCATGTAAACCGTTACATCGCTAAGCACCACTAGGGGCCTATACCATACATGTAATCATTTCTGATTCGTTTTATTATCCGATCAAATCACAGGTATTGGGAATGAAATGAGTGTTAAATTAACATGTATCAAGATTGGTCTTAGATAAAAAAAATATGGCTAATTTTCAGCCACTTGAAGTGTGGGTCGCGGTATCATGGGTATAGCCATGGTAGCGAGGCACAACGTTTGTTAAGGTTGGATAAGGGATTAATTGATATTATTATTATTATAAAACTATCAGACATATCATATAAATCCATGACACAGTTGTGTATTAAATTGTACCTGGTATCGGTGTCTGACTGTCTGGTAAAATTGAATCCAGTCTACACCCAAACATAATTTCGCAACACTGTGAAAATAAATAATATTGTATTGTATTGTATAATTACTTTTTCTACAAGGTATACAGTTTGTTTATATGCACAGTAATTCAACAAATACCAAGAAAATGAGATCGCTTATAAATATCACGAGTAGTTATCTAGTATTCTACAGAATTTCTCTAAATAATCATGATGATCCATGCTTTGTATTTAGAGAAAGGCGAGGATTGCGTCAGCAGTCGGCAAATGGTTATGCGGTCTTTTTATCAGATCTAGACATCATTTATGGACCAAACCAGCCATTCAAAACGTGTACCGATATCAAGATGGGCTTCGGCTTGGTGGTGAGGCGAAATCTACTTTTACCCCAAGCCAATCAATCGAACAGAATAAATCAGGGAGACACTCAGAACTCATGCTGATTTTGAGCTAATGAGATTTTCGTGCCGACACTTTATCGTCACGCAGCCATAAGAGTGAAGCACTTGGACGCACATGTTCACGATAACTACAAGTGAGAAGATTTTAAATGAGACAGAATATGTTTTTGTGAGGTATATGTCACCTGAAAATAAGAAAAAGTTTAGAAATAAGATAAAAAATGTTGATTGGACAAATGTGATTTCAAATGATTCTTGTCAAAATGCATATACTATGTTTCATAATATATTTCTTGAAATCTATAATTCAAGTTTTCCTGTCAAGCGCAAGTCACTCAAACCTCACTATAAGACAAAGAAAACCATGGTTAACTAACGGTATGAAATGTTCTATAAAGCACAAAAATAAATAATATGCTCATTACAAAAAGTATCCTTCACAATCCAATAAAAAATTATATAAAGAATATAGAAATATGTTAACTAGATTATTACGACAAACCGAACGTACATACTATGACAGATTGCTTATAGACAATAAAAATAATCTGAAGAAAACATGGTCTATTATTAAAGATGTAATAAATAAAAAGAAAAAAAAATCCTCAAGTAGTAAATTTGTCATCAATGGTAGTACTGTCACTGACAACATTACCATTGCTAAACATTTCAATAAATATTTTGTAAATGTAGCTTCCGAACTTGCCTCGAAAATTCCTAAGAGTAAGACGGATCCAACTAAAACTATAAAAAAATCCCGTTCCAATATTTTTGGAAAGTGTTTGCAAGGAGGAAGTCTCTAAAATAATTATGTATTTAAAAAATTCTAGTCCTGGATGGGATAATTTTCAGTCAAATGTCATAAAAGATACGTCTGATTTACTTTTATTACCACTCACACATTTACTCAACTTATCCATTACACAAGGAGTTTTTCCTGATGAGCTTAAAATAGCCAAAGTTATTCTTATTTTTAAAAGTGGTGATTCTGCACAAATTGGTAACTATAGACCCGTCTCAGTATTGCCTTTTTTTCAAAAGTATTTGAACGTGTTATGTATGTTAGATTATTCTCTTTTATAAAAAAATATGATTTATTATATAAATTTCAGTTCGGTTTCAGACAAGGTTTTGGTACAGATACAACATTGGTTTTCTTAATTGATAAGATTTTAAAAGCTCTAGATAAAGGTGAAATTGTACTCGGTGTTTTTATAGACCTCAGTAAGGCTTTCGATACTGTAAATTTTGGATAAATTATATAAATACGGCATTAGAGGTATGGCACATGTTTGAATTACAAATTTTTATACGACATAAAACAATATGTATCTTTTAACAAGCTTGATTCGCCTTATGATAAAGTTAACTGTGGAGTACCACAAGGATCTTTTTTAGGTCCCTTGTTATTCCTTATGTACATAGATGATCTATGTAATGTATCCTCACTTTCGTTTTCTTTACTTTACGCTGACGATACAAATATGTTTGTTACAGGTAAAAATATAGAGAATCTAATTTTTATAATGAATACGGAATTAAAAAAAATAGTAATATGGCTAAATGCCAATAAGTTATCTCCTAATGTTAAAAAAAACTCATTTTATTATATTTAGTTTTTCCAATAAGCGAATAGTAAATACAAATGATATAGAATAGATAATCAACCAGTTTCTCGAGTTCCACATACTAAATTTTTGGGTGTTATTATTGATGAGAAATTAAACTGGTCTGAGCATGTGATCAATTTAAAAATAAAACTTGCCAAAGGTTCTGGAATTATTAGAAAGTGTAGAATTTGTTTTAGTATTGATACATTATTAACTCTCTATTATAGTTTTAATTACCCGAATATTACATACTGTTTAGAAGTCTGGGGAGGAACGAGCGAGATAAATCTTAATTCTATTTTTATAATACAGAAACGCATTATTAGAATTATAAAATCGCTTCCATTTAGAACACATACGTCACCCTATTTTGAGGGGTTGAATATTTTAAATATAATTCAACTTTGTAAATATAAGGTAATATTATTTATGTTTAAGTACGTGAAAGGTTTATTGCCTGTTATATTTGAAAATTATTTTGTGACAAATGACGACTGTCATTCGTACACCACTCGCATTGGCAATCATCTTCATCCTCTGCGATGTAGGAAGTCAGCAGGGCAAAAATCAATGAAATATAATGGTGCTATTCTATGGAATTCGATTACAGATTTGATTTATCATTCGTGCAGTTTTATTACTTTTAAATTTCATCTAAAAAATATATAATAACAACTTAATTATAACTTTATAATATTCCGGGTGTGTTAACATGTTTTTTGTCCGTGTCTGTTATCATGGTTATCAGACCTTCATATTTATATTTTCGAGAAAATAAAAAATTGAGTATGTTTTTTCTATTTGTTATAATGTGTTTAATGTTTTTATATTACCAACGTATTAATAATATTGTTAATAACTTTAGTTTCGACTGTGTCCTATCATTTTTATATTGTCAATAGTGTTGGCTATTGTATCATTACTTTATTGAGCTTTTTAGAGATCGGTAAAATGTCATGAATACCCAGCAAACACAGGACGTTGTCTCGGTGTTGGGCCAGCGCTGGTCCACCGTCTACGACGTTGGCCCAGCGTTGGCCCAACGGGGGACGGCGTCTCGTGTTTGCTGGGTGCAGGCTTATATGTTTTTTTTGCACTTTGCGCACATTTTTTTCCACAAAACCGGGTAATGTTTTCTTGTTTAATTTGTGAGGACGCATACGCCACTGGGCGTCAGTTCCTTTTTGTCACTTAGCATAATATGATGTATTGATACATTGTACTTATATTTTGTTGTTTGTTTTTCTTTCTGTGACAATAAACTATTGAACTATTGAACTATTGAGCTATGTAATCCCGTCATGATGATTATGATGTCACACTCCATGCAACATGGAAAATAACAGACGTCGGGCAAGGGTTGGCTTAATGTTGGGCCAGTGTCGCTGACGATGGCCCAACATTAAAACAACACTGGACCAACATCTGTCTGAGAGTCTGGGTCGACGTCTGGTATTTATTGCGTGACCAGCTACAAGTACATGAAGGTTACGCGGCAACACAGTGGGTGTTACGACCCATTTGTCTTATAGTTAGCACTTTAACCCTTTAAACCCTCACGATGCATCAAAGCATTATTTAACATCTCCGAAGAATGATTTAATTTTCTAGGCTAGGGGTCTCGTCTTAGAACGCAAATGTTCTTGGAACTGTTTTAATAATAACACTATATTTTTTTCATTTGCCACCCACTTCAAGTCATCTTCATCCACTACAAGTCGAGAATTGCGACAGCAATTCGAGGTTTGTCGTGGATGAATAAAGAGGATATACTAATGTAGAGGAAGGTTCCGCATACATATGAGCAGAGATACATTTCTGATGACAATGGTATGCAGGTATACATGTATGTGGAGCCTATATATATATTATTATACAGATAAGAACCTCAAAGAACCTCTTATCTAAGAGTGTACATTGTATTAGCTACCTGCACATTTGACAAATTTCAGGCAATATTTTCGTTGTGAAATATCGGTATGGATGCAAATAAAATCGCATAGAAACTGTTTGAGCGCGGCGCTGTATTAGATTGAGTGGACACACGCTGACTGACGGCCCTCCTAGTGCTTATGGCATGTGCATGCCATGTCTGAATCGATCATGCTCCCAGCAAAGAAGCTTCCATTGTTCAAATCAGCCTGGGGTTGGTTTTTGAATGATTTTTTTCACGAAACCGTTTTAACAAATACATAGTATTTTTAAAATTTGTTACCCATGCACTTCATTCTATTTATCAACATCCACTTCAAACACAGAATTTCGCTTCTTGTACATCCTTACACTGCCGGCCGAACAGGCTACACTGTACACAGTGCTCCTAACATGCTTATCTGGGTGGTACATCATGTACATGACTGATTGTTATCATAGTAGATACAAATTGCATCAATTCAAGATAGAAACGGTTAAACAGTTAAAAGTGGGAGTGAAAAATGACGGGTTAACCTTTTACATGCTAGCGACTTATATAGCCGCACACAAATAGTTTATATTAACCCTCAAACATTTGCAAATCTTGATGCTCAAGAGTTTCATTGTTGCTATGCAGGCACCGTAGCTCAAGGTCATTTTAAGGTAATTCCAAGGTCAAATCATACACAGATTTACACAATTTTCCACAACACAATTCGTTCCCAATAACAGTGATTGTATCATACGGCTACTCAAACTATAATCGTGATTAGATTTACCATAAGATTTATATTTTACTGAATTCAACGAGTACAAGCACGACACATTGAGCCAATGCTGGTTCAATGTTGAGCCAGCGTCGCAGACAATGGGCCAACATTAAACCAGCATTGACTCAATGTCTCATGTTTACTGGATCTATACCACCAACAGCCATACCCAGCAAACACAAAACATTTGTATAAACTGATAACAGTTAATTGTACAATGTTGGACCAACGTCGAAGACATTTGGCCAATATTGTACAAATGATATGATATGCAAATGATATGCAAATGTGTGCTTGCTATGTAGTTATTCTGATATCTGCTCATTTCAGCACTGACTACGCTGTAGTATAGCCAGAGTTCAGCAAAGCAGATACATACGGGGGCAACCATTCAATTTCTAGGGGGGGGGGGGCTGGAGTATTATTTTAAATAAATATTTCGAGACTGATTTCTCATGAAATAAATAATTGTCTGAAGGACATGCTGTAAAAAAATATTTAATGGCCCTCCAAAAAAATGTTGCCTCGCCTGCATAATTAAATGACGCTTCAATTTGTGAAGGCAAACGTATACAATTATGCTGCTTCGCTCGTCTCCTTAGCTCCCACATCAATGCTAAGCCTATTCTGGGATCCAACTTTGTAGACAAAAAAAATACATTTTAAAAAAGTGCTTGAGGTGCTTGAGGCAGTGTGTGAAATAAATGAAATATTGCAGACAGGAAGTGAAATAAAGCATTTGTCCAGTTCAAAAAACTCCACCCCCCCCCCCCCCCTCGGTGATTTAATGGTGGCCCCCTAATATGCATAACACTAGTTTGCAATATTAGCCCTTTAAACAAAACCTCACGATACATCAAAGCATCATTTCGCATCTTGAAGAAAGGGGGTTAGAACGAAGATATTCGTGGAACAGTTTTAAAAATAACGATATATATATTTTTTTCATTAGTTACTCACTTCAACATGTTCAAGTCATCTTCATCCACTACAAATCGAGAATTGCGGGAGAAATTTGCGGCATGACTGGTGAGAAAGGAATGTATCCAGACATAGAGTTCACTGATGCGTGTCATATATCATGTATATCACACATCAGCGCTATGTATACATGGCATAGATTATAGGCAGATCTGCATGTCTGTGTATACATACATATCAGACAGGTATACAGTCATGTACGCCTATACCATATATAATACTCCCATACAGATCAAGTAAAATATATTTTCACCGGGCGCAAATGATCTTTGTATATAATTATGTATTTCACTCCTTTCTAATAAGGCTTAATCTGTTAATACTGGTTCAGCGTTTGATAGACGCTGGGAAAACATGTTTGGTTAGCGTTTATTGTGGTGGAAATATCATCATATTTTAACAGTTTAACATTTAAACATGTTAAAGCGCGTTACATTAAAAAAAAAATTTCGCCAATAGATTTGAGCACAACGACCCACAACTGTGTTAATTTGAAGCCAAACTTAACATTTGCTTTGTTTTAAGCCTCATTAAATTCCCAATAACTGTGATCTTTTAACCTGCTAATAAAACAGATTAAAAACACTTAGGAAGTGTCTACGTTACAGTGAATATAAACTTACAAAGTTTATACACTGAAGACAAAGTGTAATTATATGACATTTTTCACTCGTGTCACCAGTGTCTCTATGACTGTGACACTCACTGATTACCCAGTGTAATGACATTTAAGCTACAAGCGACATGAATAATAGTGACATTTTCTATGATATCATTCTTATAAAAAATATGTCGCATCTACATATGCGTGCCACTCAGTTGCAGGGTCAAATAAAATATATTGGAAACAATTTATAATTCAAAGGGTTGAGAGAAGCTGGACTACAGTGAGGCGTCACATCGACAATGAGTGAATGTTTCTGTTTTTATCCTGTTTATTAGAAAGTTTTGTGGAGAGGAGAACCTGGTCAATGAGCAGGCTTAGCGCCCGTAATGATGATAGTAATATTAACCATTTAAGCACTAAGCAGGATAACTTAACGGGTTATGATAACATAGCGGATAAAGGTTTAAAAGCCAATTACAGCTCAAAGACTTATGCTGTCCCATCTCAGCTAACACAAGACAGTGAAACAATGTTTTTACTGTTGGGCCAGCGTCGCAGTCAAGGTAGGCAAGGTAGTCTCGTAGTCATGATAGTTGCCATGTCCGTTAGCCTGTGTTACCAGATAACGCTGGCAGAAGAAATTGCGGAGTTGTCCTGTTGAAGCTTTGAGAAAGATCAAGAACACATGGCGAAGATTAGCAGCCTGTATAGATTACAACATAAATAAATTGACGTTGGCATCCAATCATCTCCGCAAAACATGCTGTCAAATATATTACAGCTTGGTTAGATTTATTGGCCACGTAAATTAGGTAGATATGTAACCATGGTAATATGGCGTGGATTCGGACTTCCCGTAATGTATGTATACACACAATCACGTATTTGCGTAAGATTGTATATTCACTGAGATCATGGATATTGACCTAATCTTGCTACTACCATGAACATGATGAACATGATGAATGATTGTTGTCTTGGCTAAAAACAATGTTTTTCTAAACGGTGCATGTACTGATCTCAATGTGTGTGCAATAAATGTTCTGTTAAACATGTTAAATATGTTAAACATGTTCAATTATATGACTTACATAATAATCATGATAATACACAAATCAGTCGTCATAACTCGCAGGGTGGGCGCACAATGCAATGGTACACATGCGCAACATGGTTAACCAGGGTAGGACGCATCCACGCATAAAAGGCGGGTTTTCATACGGGCCCGGCCGTTTAAAAAGGGCCGGTGCCGTGTATTAAAGCGTGGACGTTTTTATTTTAATGGACGGCAGCATGTCATAGTTACAATATATCATTACATCACATTTTGATGAAGTGAAAATAAATGCGATCACTAGAAAGTATAGTATATATTGTAATTCACTCTCAGCAATTAATTATTCAGTTTTTATAACCTTGACTGTGATAGAATAATTTCTATGACCTTATTTATTCATTGAACTGATGTTCTGACCCTCACGACAGCTGTCATTTTTCTGTCTATTATATCTAAGTTATCAATTATATCTTCGTCTGTAGTATGTATTTTTGCTTTATTGTACGTTTATATTACTAACAATGAATATTCAAACCCAAGCGTGACTTTATGAAACTGTATTTAAATCAAACAGACACATTTCTGTTGGAATCACTCATGCATGACGTAATTCAGACGGGTGTTTTTGAAAGGACGTCCGCTAATAAGCTCACGGCCACATCGACCCTTTAAAAGCGGCCAGACCCGTATAAAAATCCACCCTTCATTCGAGTATGCTTGTTAACGTCCACATGAGTGGGGTCCGTCGCAATGTACATGTACGTCATGTAGGCCTACTATCAAGACGGTTCAGTGAAGTGATCATAACGACCCAGCTGCTTTAATGTAGCCTATTATCAAGCGACTTCGTATTTGTAATTATGATAGACAGGATAGCGCTCACAGAAATTAATAGTAGACATACATATGCATGTCGAGACAGCACAAGACGTGGAAATCTGCGGTAAGTATGGTAAGACCGACTAGGGAGAAAATGTGGCACTCCATAGCCAGGAGAATTTTGATAGATTTTCATCATAAAGAAACAACAATCTCTAGCTTGGAACGTCGTGATTGTTTCATAATTCCTGATAACTTTTAACCCCGCTGCAGAGCCCTTATTATCATGATTATCGCACAAGTTACGGATCCGAAGCCTACAATATAACATAACGTGTATGAGAATAAGGGCACAGGTGTAGTGCTATAGATTGTATCCAGCCTTCCAGGTGGAACACATTGTCCCGGTGTATTCGTGTAAATATGAGGAAATTAAAAATGCACAAGATTTGATCCAGTACACATGAGATGATTTAACGTTGAGCCAACGTCGCAGTCGCTGGATCAACATTAAACCAATATTGAACCAGTGCAGCCTATGTTGTTTGTGGTGTCGTGTGTAAGGTCTGCGAGCTTTTCCAATTGAATATCGATCAGAAGGCACCTACCTTTTGACAGTCTGAATGCAGAATCTCCTTGAAGTCTGGTGCAAAATAGGACATAGAAGTCACTCAGTACCAGATGTGATAATTGCTAAACCGAATACCATGAATACCAATGAGCTCTGTCATTTTTAAACCCAAGGGATAATTTAATAGGGTTGGTTTAGTGCTAGATCGTAATACATTGCATGTCATCTTTGCAGACCGTGGCCCAACAATGTATTAATATTATTGAGTTAATAACTTGATAACGTCTGCTTAATGCTAAGAATGCAGTAGTTTTTTTAATAGCTTTTAAAATGTGGATTACATAGAACACTGTAGAAGGAAATATAATAATTTTGAAAGTGACAATATTTAACATTTCCAGATCATGTTTATCTACATGTAACAACATGATCAATATGTTTTTTTGAATAAATCGATAAAAAACAATATTTTGAGCCTTCACCATGTTCACTTGAACAAATTATACATAATTTTGAAAACTCAAAATGTCAGATTCAAAGACTTAAAGGGACTGGCCCAGGCTAAAATCATCAAAAAATCGGTGATTTTATTTCGGGTTCTTAATATGACCATATGATGTAAACATGTACATAGACTAGAACTGCAAATTTTTATAATTTTTGTGCTGCGCATTCATCAGTTAGACTAGATATAGAGACGAAATTCCCGCATTTCCTATTTTTGACATGGTTGTCAATAATTAGAAATCAGGAATTTCGTCTCTATATCTAGCCTAACTGGTGAATGCGCAGCACAAAAATTATAAAAATTTGCAGTTCTAGTCTATGTACATGTTTACATCATATGGTCATATTAAGAACCCGAAATAAAATCACCGATTTTTTGATGATTTTAGCGTGGGCCAGTCCCTTTAATGAAATTGCAATTCTTAATAATTGTTTTGAGTAGGTCTACTCTATCATGTTTAAAAATGAGTGGTAGTACTCAATTGACCTGTTGACATTAAAAGCTTATTTGTAGCACTGAATTACAATGTAGGCTATTATATAATCTGCTGGATCTTAATTCTTTTTCTTTGCTTTGACTTGTTGTACATGTTGTAGAAATGAGACAGCACATAAATAATACTTCAGTCCTACCATGCCTACAGAATGATGAGCTTTTAACAGTTTAATGTCAATTGAGTCAGGGCTCGACACTAACGGTTGCCCGATTGCCCGGGGCAACCGATTTTAGGTGGGGATAAGTGAAAAATTACAGACAGCGGCCCCCTGGGCAATAGCTTCAATTTGCAGCGTTTTAAATTTCTATCCTGTCACAACAGACAACACATGTCAGTGGCAAGTCGGACAAGTGATAAATTTTAATGTACTCGAGCAAAGGTATCACAAACGGCATCATTTGATATTGCATTTTTTCAAAAAGTTCTCTTCAAATAGCTATGATTTAAACATATACATGTACATGTTACTTGTGTGTATGCATTTTTCCCCCTTGAACAGTGTTGAAGCTGTAGTGGAGACATTAACGATTGTCATAACTAGTACTGGTAGGTGAAAATTTAAATCCCTTATTTAAAGGGAGGTTTATAGGCTGAGGTTGATCTGACAGTAGTATCTTTAATGAATGGAGATCAAACACAGAGGGAGTTATCATGGTTATCACTGGCACTGGCAGCCTACTAGTAGCAGTATTGGATGAGATGGTGCTTATCTGATAGCCGTTCTCCGAAGGATGGCAAACGGTGCAGGGGGCAAATTCAACTCAAAAAGTTTCACTAGCCTAGAGCGAAATTCCACCAGCCCTTACCAGCTTACCATCCACCATACATTTCTACGGAAAATCCACTAGCACTTACAATATTCCACTAGTCTCGGGCTACTGGACTAGTGCGAATTTTCATCCCTGCCCGGGTGATTCTTACCGCCAGCTGGCCACCAGTGACCTGGCGGACAAACCAGCGGTTTGAGGACCTACATGGTGATCCACTGTCTGCATGTGTTTTACAGTTAGATAGACCTGTATATCTTAACCATTTTCAGTATGGGATCTTCTTCATACACGTATGTGTATAAAGACAGTCCGGACACTGTTCAAAGAATTAAAATATTTATAATGGCCGTAGAACCATAACCATGATAACATAGGTAGGCCTATTCTAACTAAGACATTTATGATGATTTCAAATTGAAGAAATCCTTTGGTATCCATGGTTAATACAAAATATTTAGGCGTTGTAAGGGTTGAATATGTCTAGGTTTAACCCTTTCAGCGCCAGGAACATCTTTTTAAGTCAGAATTTGAAGTCTGGGGACCTTCTTTATATGTCAGAATCTGACATCTGTCGACGACGTATGAGGGTGCACATGGGTCCTGGAAAATATGGATTCTTCCTAGTTCATTTGTTACCCATTTCTTGGCCTCGCTATTCACTTTTTAATAATATAAATATAAATAAAAATAGATATAAATTTTTAGGTTTGTTTTTTACACTATTTATAAGCTGAAATCCTCGATGTTCGGACCAAAAGGACAGGAGATTCGCCGTTTATTTGAATTGTTTTTTAACCCATGTTCACCCTCGCGTATAAAGACGGTGACAAAGCACTGAACTGGGAAAGAATTAAAATATTTATCTGTTTATGATGGTCGTAGATCCATAACATAGGTATTTAAATGAAGCGGAAAGAGCTAACTAATTCATTTAGGCCTATGATGAACTCAAATTGAAAAAGAACCTTTGCTCTCAATGGCTTACACAAAAATATTTCAGTGTTGTGAGGATTAATTAATGACAATAGATATAGACAATATGATAGATCTAGGCCTACTAGTAATAGTATACAGAAAGTCATAATACAATACATCTATACTATATTTTAAATTTGTGATAATAAGGTATACAGGTATATAAATATTAAGGTATATAAATACAAAAATATAAAGGTAACAATGCCAATTTCAAATCAAATCAAATAATTATGTTTATTGATTCAAACATATATATATATATAGGTCTATAACTGTATGCCCACACAGGTAGTATATTAATCTACAACAACTAAACTACACATTTATACTAGTAGTACACTGCATGTTATACAACGTTAGATACAATGGCAATACAATGCATGATTAATAAGCCAGTCCATTGTTTTAATAAACAATTCGTTGAATAGACTTACCTTCTCGATATCTCACTTTGTCTTTCGATTCTTTGCCATTCGTCGGGGAAACTAGCCTGGGAGAACGCCCCTCTTCAGCCCTTCCTTGTGATTCCATTATATCAATTTTGTCCAATATTTCTGACAAATAAAATCCGATTGTTCAAGTATAATCCTTTTATGTCATTTTGCCATATTTCAAACAATAACAAGCGCTTGTCTGCAGGCCTCTTCACTCATGTCAGTTCACAAATTATTAGCATATATTTCCTATTCTAAAGCCGCCTAGCGAATGGCGGCGGTAATACATTTGTAAACAAAGCATGGCTGGTATCGTTTTCGAATAAACATTATTTTTTGATCATTTAAAAAATATTTTGCGATTGTACATTTTTTTATGAAACTATAATTTATTATTTCCAACTGTGGGCAGTAAAATTTAACTGATAATTTGATGGATTTTGCAGACTTTGGTGATTAATCCTGTGACAGGTGGTTGGAGCTCTTCATTTTTGAGGTAAAATTAAACGTATCATGTGATTTAATTCCCTGAGCAACGAGTCAAAATGGCGTCCAATCTGAAATCAAACTAAGTTAAATGCACATTTTCGTTAAAATTAGTCACATACGAAGATGTTAAGATAATTTTTCCAGGTTGTGAAAACTACAAAGATCTCAATGCATAAGAAAATTCAAATAAGCAGGTAAAATCTGTACCTACTCACTGTTGACATTCAGTGAGACTGAGTCTGGGACTGAGTCTGAGTCTGACTCTCTGAGAGTGCGATTATCATATCTCTCAGTTAGGACTTGGGTCTATCTGATAATCAAAATAAATATTTGATAATCAAGCTGCTTTTCGCACTGGAAGAATAACAGTTCACCACTTATTTGTTATCAAAAGTACTGTAAATAAATAACTGTCAAATCACTTAGGAAATCTTTGAAAATTGTATTGCTGTTTTGTCGACTACTCAAAGGCTTTTAATTCTGTGACTGTGTATCATGGAGAGAAGCTATGTTCTACAAGCTACTTTCAATTATTGTTGATGGTAAATTTTCTAGAGTTATATAACACATGTATTCCCATACCACAACAAGTGTCAAATTACCGAATGGCATAACTAACAGTATTGAAACTAATTTGGGTATATGACAAGGTGATGGTTAAGTCCATAACTCTTTTGTTTATATATTGATGATATTGCTAATATTTTTTATGATAGTTGTGTACCATGTGAAATCGGTACTTGTAAACTTGTCACACTTGCTTTATGCAGATGATTTGATGTTGTTATCTGAAACAAAAACAGGTCTTCAAATGTGTATTAATGAAGGAATATTGTGACAAATAGAAAATAAATGTAAACCTGAAAAAATCAAAAGTGATTATTTTCAGAGCGAATGGTAAGAAACATGATGCACAACATTGCACAGTTTATGCTTGGAAATCAAAATTTAGAAGTCATTGCCTCATATAAATATCTTGGTATAACAATATCTAGCTCAGGTTCCTTTTTACAGGGTATTAATGAACTGGCACAAAAAGGTAGGAAGGCATTGTTTTCTTTGTGAAGTAGTACAGTAGAATCCCGTTATAACGCGGTAATTGGGGTCCAAGAAACAGGACCGCGTTATAAGCGGATCGTGCTATAGCGGGACGGACGATCGTTTTACCGCTGATGGTCAATACATTGGGTCTACGTATGGACACGCAAAACCAGGCGGTGATAGTCGTCGCTATGCTAGTATGTACTAGATATTACAATGTTTATAACATACATATTACTTTGGTCATTAAAACAATCCATATATCTATAGATATAACAATGTATTAACACTCGTAAGATATGATGACATCTTGTGCCCCGTGAAATCACTCCATGTGTACCTAACAGATTGAAGTGCGACATTAGGCCGGAATGGAAGGTGTAAATGATCTACACAGACCCTGTGCACACTATGGAATCACACAAGGCGTGATTAGAGTATACGTTTTATAACAAATACGCTTCTCTATTTCGTGTCAAAAATTAGGTGTATTTTTAGAACTGATTGAAAGGTATGATGAGAGGGTGGGATTTAAAAACAAGGCGTTGAGAATCGACGAGATTTGCTAGAATTATATCGCTACTCTATGATTCACTATCGGCTTAAGGCTGGTACAGCGTCGTATGAAGTGGGCCAGCATTGATACAATATTGATCATTACACTGTGCAGATGTGTACTGGTAGCTTTAAATCACCGTACCAGATAGGTATATCCTTCAGAAGATACGCCTTTTTGAAATTAACTGTTCACAGACTGTGTCACGTCTGCAGATGTCTGCCTGCCCTGCATTGACAAGATACAACTTTTTCATGTTTCCAGCCGACTAAATGTATAAGTCAGATTATAGTGGCTGAAAATGTTTTCTGGTGATATAACTATTTTCACTGTATCTTAAATACTTTTTAGCTTGTCTGTTATTAATTTAAAACCATGTTTAAATGGGGTTTTCAATGTATATATTTTTTTATATGCGGTGCATTAACATCTAGTGCGCCCTTGGCTTTACAAGGTGCTTCACACCACTAATCGGCAGGGGACGTCAGCGGTGTCAGGGTGTTAGCTAGTTGTGATAATCATTGCACTACAAATTCCTTCTTTTTCAATTATGATCTTACGGACATGTACTAAATATCACCAGAAAGCTTATTCAATGCTGAAAATAATGATATAAATTAGATAATGATAGCTCCTAAACTCTCAAAGTTATGGATTTGGAAAATGAGGCAGGGTATAGCATCACGGGGGATAAACGGGAACGGGGCACACGCCGCTACGAGACGCCAAGCCGATGCCGCCAATGTCCCAGCATTAGAACAACACTGCACCGATGTTTCGCGCCGACCATATTCACAGCCACGTGCATTACAGTGCCTCAGAATGTATGCACTTGAAGATAATGTCTGTGTGTGTGCGTGCGTGATGTTGTCCGTGTTGTCTGCCACGGCAGTGCAATATGATCGTCATATATAGCGCTGTAACAATAATAATATCAATATTACTGCGGTATGCCAAGATCGTCAAATAGCCTACCGCGGTATAATAAGGCCGTCATATAGCATGGTATAACCTGATAACAGAATCGTCATAGGACCTATACCGCGGATCGTTACTTTTTATTTCATTATGAACAGTAGCAGTCAAAAGGTCAATCCGAGGCGTCGTTAGTAGTCGCGCCTGTCTACAGTGTGGCCTCGAATACGGAGGTGTGCAATGGTCACTGCATGCATGGATGACTGGTTAGCACATGTGAACGTGCACGAGCGCTTTAACACAGACGCGCGCGTGATCAAGACTAAAAAATACAGGCACTTTTAGTTATTAGGTCAAATTTAACCTGAAAAAAAACTGGGATCCATGCGCGGACCGCGTTATAACCGATATCGCGGTGTAACGATTCGCGTTATAACGGGATTCTAATGTATTGACATTTATTTGTTAAACAATTCCAAACTTGTACTTAAATTGTATGATGTTATGATTGAACCAATATTAACATATCGAGCTGAGGTGTGGGGTCAGCAGTTTTATAAACATTTTCAGAATAATTTGAAAAACATTGAATTAATTGAATTTGAAAAATTGCAAAAAGTAAAATATGTAAGCAATTGTTAGGAGTTGGTAAATTTACTTCAAATTTGGCAGCCCGTGCAGAGTTAGGGAGGATACCAGTTTGCTTTGATCTTATGAAAGGTATTCTTAGAGATTGGATTAAAATAGAGAATTCAAGTCAAAGCAAACTATCGTTTCAATATTTATTGTCAGAGAAGCAATTATGTTTTAATGGTGTACCTTCTTGGTTTATTGACCCAGTGTTCAGAAATTAATAAAAATGGTTGATGAGAATTGTACATGTTGTACAATGATTCATACTAAGGACAATATTAGGACAATTGTGATTAAACTTGAAGAGAAATGTAAAGAACTGGCTTTAAGCAATATCAGTTCTAAGTGATATCACTGTTAAAGGTACTAGTAATAAACTTAGAACTTATGCAAAGATAAAGAATTCTATTGTAATCATGGTAATAGAAGATTATTTAATTTACAACCTGTCATGGTCTCAAAAAAGAGTTCCAGCTAAAATTAGATCAAGTGATCATAAGGTAAGAATAGAAACAGGCAGACATCATAAACCTTCCTTACCACCTGAACTAAGAACATGTTTTACATGTAAGGATCAAGTTGAAAATGAAATTCATTCCATTGTAGAATGTCCATTGTATGCAGCATTACGCGAAAAGTATATTATTGTATCTTTTTCTGAAAGTACTGAGCATTTTGTATTTACCTCAAAAAACATAAATATGTTGAAAAATCTGTCAGATTACATAAAAGATGCCTTATTGCTAAGAGATAGTAAGTTTCATCCAAATACGAGGTCACATGCAAATGATGCTTCGGATGGATGAAAATTTATGCTTATTGATTTTTATGTCTCAATAATGATGAAGCTATTTTGTAATATTTGGATTATGTCTATACTATGGACTATTTATATTTTTCCAATGTTGAGATCACACTTTCTCACTGTGAGGGTCAGGTCCCTGAATTGCATTGTATGGCTGAAGTCCAGTATTTAAGTAGACTAAAGCTGCTGTATGCTGTTGGATGCATGATTTGTGTAGTAGGCCATGCTATTTGGAAAGTTTAAATATTATTGTCTTTTTTTTTGTATTACATATGTTTTGTTTCTGTTGATATATACAGCTTGTCATGTGTTGATCAAATAAACTATTCTGTATTCTGATTGACTCATTGATTGAGAAGAACTCAAGAAATCTAGAAGATAATGTATTTTTATTCTTTTTTCATTGTCATAAAAAAATATTGATAATCATCACAGTAGGAAGTGGAAGTGCAGATGCTCCTCAATGACAACCATTGAATCAATGATGAGAATGACAATTAACATTATTAGGTGATATATATAGAACCTACTGAGTAGGTAAGCCTACTGTCCATTATTTATTTCAGATCACCAGTAGATGATCCACTGAGGCTGAGCCACTTATGTTATATGCTATTAGTTTGACATTTATTTCATCTTTTATTAAAAAAATCTAACTCATGTTTAAAAATTTCTGTAGCCGGGTGTGTGTATGGGGGAATGGAGTTATTACCACTCTCTGCCTCTGGCCGAAGAGTAGACGCTTTGGCTTAACTGGTATCACTCAGATGTCAGGGTCGGTGGTTTGATCTCCGGGCTGGGCAGTTTCAAGACTGTTAGTGTTGCATCTCTAAATCACCATTATTATAAGTCTGTTACTGTTGTCAAGTTCTTCAAATGATAAAAATGTGTATGATCTAGTGAATGAATCACCTGTCCTATTTCTACTGGTTTGTGTGTGGTTTGGTGTACTGTATCTTCTGGTTTCTAAGTTGGTGAGCACTTATTTTAAATTTACAGAATTCATGAAATTTGCCTGTTCAACACAAGAGTAAATATAGTTTTTGAAATTATAATTTGTATTAAAAATACTACCGGTATATGGATAATGTTCTTAGCTTGGAGTCTTTGTTACTTTGTTACATGTACATGATGTACTTATCATGTTGAATAAACATGTTTTCTATCTAAATACCCGTTATTTTAATTTGTATCTTGTACCAAGGCTTTCTCAGACATGCATTAATTAAAAAGGATTAACAGATCATGTAATCGTGGAAATAGTTTAATTTCTGAAGTCCAACATTGATTTTGAATCGATTTATTGTCATCCAGATCAGCATATTTAACCACAGATTCTGCATTTTTATTACATAAAATTATTTATAAGTGATCGACAGTGTTGATGGTTGTCAATAAGACAACACTGTCACTGACACTACTTAAGACTCAGTGACAGTGAGTGTCAGTGTTGTCTGCTAGCAAATAACTATTATGTGTTTTATGAAATTGATCAATTCAACTGAACAATGATCAAATGATTGTCAATGACAATCAC
Source organism: Flabesymbios commensalis (assembly GCA_964017125.1). Lineage (NCBI taxonomy): Eukaryota > Metazoa > Annelida > Polychaeta > Terebellida > Flabelligeridae > Flabesymbios > Flabesymbios commensalis. Next base: position 102,959,080 of record OZ024903.1, read on the forward strand.
AATCTCAGCATGCTCAGTGAGAGTTAACTTCTTGAAATTGAATTAACGTGATTAAAGTCTGATTTCTTGAGAGTTGAGCTTGAGAATGAGATTCTTAGACAGAGTGCAGACTGTTAATATATAGTTTGAAAAGTGAAACATTACAGGCCTTGTAATGTTGTAGATGACTTACCCGGTAGTCGTTGAGGTTTCTTTACCAAAATAACTATTCAGCTTTGTTTTTGTCAATAATTTTTTTCTTAATTTATTTGATTTAAAATATTTTATCATGTTGTCTTGGTTTTTTTTGTTAACATTATGTAAAATGACAGTTTTTGAGGGTTTTTTGGCTTCAGTATCTTTTTACATATTTTATTTTAGTTTAGTTTTGAATGGTGAAAATATGTTATCATAGTTTATTTTGTGTGTTCTGAAACTAAAGTTACGAACCAATTTCTGGGCAAATCACGCAGGTCATTTTGATTATTGAAATTATGAATTTACATCTCGAGTTGAATAAAATGAAATATTATCAATCTCTAATTCTTGTTATTAGGCGAATGTCCATGGTACCCTATGGTAGTAATTATTTATATACATCATTTTTTTCAGACCTAAACGAAAAGGTTTGCCTAATCTGGGTGAGCAGCTGGTTCTTCCCGGGTTGACGGAAGACGAAGTGAAAGACTCCTCGGATGTTGCTTATCGGCTCCCCAGTCCCATAAAACAGAGGCAGCGTCCGCCAAGCAACAGGCTGTGGGGGAGACATGGATATGATTACTATAACAGGTACCATATTTATTCTAATAAACGCCCTAATTCAATAAATGTGCAACCCCCCCCCCCATGATTTGAAAATAAAATCCACTGGATGATCATTAAAAAACTACTATTATAAGCGCCATCAAGCACCTTATATGATCATTAAGAACTATTCTAATAAGTGCCCATCCCCCTGTGATTTCAGGTGGTATTCTAATTATTGCCCCAGGCATTTATTAGAATAAATACGGCAGATGTGTTTTCTAACCATTCTGATGAACTGAAGCTGGAAATGCTTCACATAATGAAAAATGTTTCTTATCCTGATATATTTCTTATTTGAATTTATTTATGAACTGAGCAAAATATTTTATCCATTCCACTGTTGTGAAAATTTTGTTCAGTAAAGCGTGGTGAAAGGCTGCCTAATTACATGTACTAATCGAATTTGAAGTTGATTACAAAATGTTTATACATAATTGTTTATATGTCGTCAATCTATGTCAAATGGATCAAAGTTCCCACCTTCAATTTTTTGTTTGGTTGATTTCTCCCATATATGTGTTCCAGAATAATAATCATGGAGAAATGCACAATTTGACATATGTACATGTAGTCCAAATAGTTTTTGAGATATGACAATTTTAAGGTCATAGGGGTTGAGATTTAAATCACAGCTGCTAAGAGCAAAATATCTCATTTGTCATCATGTTCATGTATATTATTTCTATTATTATAAACCTATGAGTATGAAAATTTCATTATTTAAGTGGTTCACTTTGGAGAGAGTTCTATGCTTTTCATTTATAATATAAATTACCTCAATTACAGCAGTTATTATTAATACTAAAATTTGCGCTGCTTACTAGTTTAATGAAGTGACAGAAAAACTGGTCTAATTGTTGTATCCACTCTTTTTTTAACCCCGCCAGGAAGCCTGTGCAATCTGCTACAAATGTAGAGAATATGAGGTCAAGTCCAGTTTCTGCCCGGGTATCTTCTATTTCTGTCAACTTCCCCAAGTTTTCCCATGCCATGGTCATACCGGTGGACCCATCTCAACAAAGGTTATATGCCGGAGTAGTACATGACTCAGCATTTTTAAGAAAGTAAGTATAAACAAATTAAGCTCCATGAAGGTTCAGGCTATAAATGTTTTATTTTAATAAATTATCATCATGCCTGTTCTTGACAAGCTGGGGATGAGAATACCATAATTTAAGCCGATGTAAGCATTAATGAAATTGAAATATACCCCTTAGTATGCATGGTTTGTATAAAAATATTTGAGCAATTGTTTATGAATGGCTATAGTTATTCACTAAAAATAGCCGAAGTTTCCATGAAACATTTCAATGACATATATTTTTTCCCCACACCAAATGTATTTTCTGCTGTGATTAATTTTTCTGCTGTGATTAACTTGATTTGTGATTTTTTTTCAGTACCAGGTTAATATATAAGAGGCCACCTGTGTCGTCGACACCTGCTCCAACGCCAATGTCTGAATATCACAGAATAAACACATCGGCCATGTCATTCAAAACAAGCCTTTCGGCAGATGCAATACACTGGGCCCTCTCTCCTTACAAGAAAGTACATTTTGACAAAAAGGTATTTCACCATCTATTAGAAGACACTGATTTTTGTCGTCTGATCTCTAAATTAAATAATAACTAGTCTTTCAATTGAGTTGTGTCTCTTACCGCAACCTAATCTGTGTAAAGGGTCGAAGGTATTTTTCTATTTATCATGTTTATTCCTTTATTTACCCATGCTATGAGTATGATGTGTGTCTAATAGTGCACTATAGTTATTTATTTGTCTATTTACCCTTTATTTACCCATGCTCTCAGCAAAAATAGTGTACAATAAGATAGTCGACTCTCCCCAAAACGTGAAATCACTCTCGGTGCTTCTCCCCTGTGTTGGTGGTCGGAACTAATGCTTTTCTGTTTTATCCAGGATGATTTTACCATATTACGATGAGTAATTATGACATTCATGAGATGAAAAACAATATTGATTTCACCTCATAGAAATCTGAAAAATAAATATTGATGGACGTTATATTTCATTTTTTGTCCAATAATTTGTTGTTTAGTTGTTATTAATTTCTAATCAGTGTCTTCCCTTTGGTGATTCAGTGGTTATTGGTATAAACTGGGGTACATCAAGTCACATCCATTCAACTCGAAACATTGACCCAATGCTGGGGTATTACTGGTCCAGCCTCTGCGGCGCTGGCCCAACATTACACCGACATTGTTCAGCTTCAAATTTGTAAAATAAGGTCATCCCTCAACCCTAAAACACGCTTTAACCCTTTTAAGCTTGAATTTACCTTTTTTCGTCTACATTCACCATTGTCACTACAAGCCGCGAATTGCTATCGCAATTCTCGACTTGTAGTGGATGAAAATGACTTCGTCGCCTCGGAGCTAAATGATCCTATCTGACACGCGTCAGAGTGGCAGATAGGATCATTTAGCTCCGAGGCGACGACTGGCAGTTGGTGAAAAAAAGACAAAGATATTGTTATAATTATTAAAACAGTTCCACGAAAAATTTTCTTCTAAAACCCCGACCCAGCAAACACAAAACATTTGTATAGTATTTGTACAACGTCGGCCAAACGTCTTTGACATTGGTCCAACATTGTACACATGTTATACCGATGTTTCGTGTCTACTGGGATATTGTTCATCATTTTCACAAATTTATTACATGTATGTACTCCTAGAAACTGCTTATAGACAAGTACACATAAAAACACAGAAATAACACTACAGTCTATATCAGTGCTCTAAGGGGTAATTGAGAACTAAATATACATTATTTTTTACAGGGTGGAGTTCTTGCCCAAGGTCCATATTCACGCTCCATGACAGTGACATGCTCAGCCCCAAATAACTGGATGAGAATGAAGCTCGGACACAAGAAAACAATGGAAATACGATAGATATGTCTTGTTAGTTCTTTCCGCTTCATTTTAATACCTTTGTTATTGATCTACAGCCATTATAAATAATTTACTTTTTAACTGCAGTCGGAGATCGACTTTCGACGTCAGAATCTCACGTCTATAGATGTCAGATTCTGAGGTCGAAAGACATCTAAAGACAGCCATTATAAATAGTTTCTTTCCGTGTACGCGCTGTAAGGGTTAGGTCAATCTTGGTTCAGCATTGAACTAACATTGAATCAACATCTCGAGCTTGCTGTGTTACAACTGTTTTTTCTGATCATGTGCTACAGATGACAAAATCACATTTATATGCTATCTATAATGATTTGTTAATTGAGGTGGATGAATTAAGCTCATAAACTTCAATATTTACTTATCCGAATAATAACCCAGTGGTTAAAGGGTTAAGTTATCTTTTTTCAATTTTCGTCCACTTGAAGTTTTGTCTTGCTACTGCGACTACTTAACGACTATGTTATTTGTTATTTTGTACCAAATACATGTGGAAATGCACATTCACATGAACACAGATGAAACACTCATTTATCATTTGAGGTTGCTTAAAGTGCTAGACACATGTAAAATATATACATTTTGACAAGGTATTAAAAAATGTGAAAAAAGTTCATAAAAATCCAACTCTAATAATAATTCTCAATTTCTTTCTCATTTTAGTTGATGTTGTTGGGGTGGGGAGGCATTGGTTAGTTAAAATAAGAAAATACATACGGTAAGGATGATCACAGTGTAGCATGATGATCACAAAAATGTTAATGGGTTACTCTTCAGTTCTGCTTTGCACAAACTAGAACCATATAGATAGGAAGGATACTCCCCCTTCCTATCTATATAGCTTTAGTTTAAACTAAGCATCTCCCACAAACTAGAACCGTATAGATAGGAAGGGTATTCCCCCTGCCCAGGGCAGGGGGAATACCCTTCCTATCTATATAGTTCTAGTTTAAGCTAAGATTCCACAAACTAGTTTCTCAGTTTCAGTAACATTGGTTTCAGATTTGCTTGAAATGTGTATATCTGGTTTCAGCATCACAAGGGTTAACTCTTATCATGCTAGGCCTGTATATACACGGTTTCAAGCATGTTATAGATAAATAGAAATATCAATAAATTTGATAAAATGATACTTGGTAGATGTACAGTTAATCCAATACTTCAATATTGGAGATGACTATTTTTCATAAATATAAATATTTTTCTTCATTTGAAGCTGGGAATTGTGTTAGCAATTCTGGCTCCAATTAAATGCAAAATTAATGCAAACAATTCAGCAAAACAAGGGTTAAATTAATGAAACAATTCATATGCATTACTTTAACCCTTTTTCCTTCTAAGTTATCTTAGTGTCTCGCTAAGTACTGTGACCCACAACTTCAAGTGTGGGAAAATTGCTCATATTTGTTTAATTTGATACCAAACATTTGCAAATCATGATGTTTAAACACTCATTCCCACATACAGTGATTTGATCTAGCTGAAAAATAGCACACTTATCAAAAATGATCATTCCCCAAATAAAAAAATAAAAATCGTAATAAAACACAATATATTTTATCTATTTCATTTATTTGCCTTGAAATGTTCTGGAAGAAGTATATATACAGGCCTAGCAGGTAAAGATTTGAAAGCTCCTAAAATCTGACTTTTACATGGTTACAGGTTTTCCAACAGTTAATCAAACAGTGTCAGTTATTAGAATGTGTCAGCTGTCCAATTTATAGTTCAATTTTTATCTTTGAGAGATGCATCTTTAATATATGAAGTCTTCATTTAAGACACAAAAATGTAAGAATCTTAGTAGTTTGGTCATGAAGAACGACTTGAAACACTTACTTAACTTCTTAAAGTTTAGAATGCTAATATGTAAGTGGAGCTAAAATAAAAAAAAACTATTTACCCTTATCCTGCTAAGTTAATGATATTTAAATTTTCAACTACACATTAATAATGTGAAATGATATATATTTTTGCAATGAAACATGCTAAAATAAGGCTATTGTTAAGGATAATGATATTGAATGTTAATCATCAATGCCAAAACAATCACGAATTTGCATACAAACGCATAATAGATAAAGAAATATATTTACTTTTGTAGTTGTTTACTTATACATAATATTACTATTACCAGTAATTTTCTACATATCATGTTTTGTGTCATTGTTATATATGTGTTATTGTGAATTTCAAGTGCCATATTTTTACATACATATTTATTGTACAAATACAATGTTTCGCAATCATTATTTATACACATGATTATTTAAAGATAATATATTTAAGATAATTAATTCGATGTGAGATCTGATAATCTATTCTCTATTGAATATTTATATTTTGTTCCCTTGGATATGAAAGGGTGTATCTGCCACTTTGTGGTGTGACAGATACACCCTTTCATATCCAATGGACGATTTGTTGTTGATCTTACAGGTAATTATGAACACATAACGCACAATTGCTCTTATTTTACTTTCTAATAAAACACTTTTTTAGTATTGTTCAAGAGTTGTTGTTTTTATTTGTATAGGTAGTAGCAAACGTTTTGTTAACCCCTTCACTTCCAGGTCCAAGTGTATACCAGGATACTAGTGTCCGTTGATACATGCAGACAGAAATGTCCGTCACATATGGATACGGAGCTGTAGGGGTCGTGTCAAACTCCATTCTCATGTGTGGAGAATATACAATATCTATAAAAATTATATTCCATTAGCTGATTTGCTTCTATCAATACATTCTTGCTGTTTTATATTGACAATAATAATCTACTTTGTCAGACAAATTTAGCAAAATTGATGACATTAGTAAGCAGATGGACCTATTGAACTTAATGACAACTATAGAAAGGTACTCATTTGATCTTTTCATATGATATGGTCCGGAGAATCGCTCTGCTCATACTCCATTGTAGCAAATCAACTTCAATGACGATTACAACATTGTGTGCACAGTTGGTTATGAAATCATAAAACTTCGGAGAAGGGATCGTTAATGTTTTGCAGATAATGGATCTCTGGATTTGTTTCAATGTGCATGGATTAACAATTACAAAATATGTATAATAAATAGTATCCCTAATCGTAAGTTAATCTCCAAATCATGATAGAAGTAGGCTAACACTAGGGTCTGATCTCTCTGATGCATATCAGCGCTAATTCTCGACAGAAAACTATGTAGTGTAATTCTATGTTCTCTGTGAGCACGAAACTTTAGGGCCATGTTTTTTTACTGCAGGGACGACATCCTGTGCGGTGGTTCAACATTATTTCAATATTGTACATGTCATGTGTGTTGGGCTGTACAGACTTGGAATTCATAATTACTTGACCAATAACCACTGGGCTCTTGAGCTTTTTAATTGAAATTTTCAGTCACTTAAAGTTGTGTTTCACTACCACGATCCACAACTTTCAGTGACTGAGAATTACTTTGATTTGTAGAATTGGGTCACAACGTGAATCAGTTCCACGGATTTGAAGACATCCTTCTGTTCTGAAAACTGGTTAAACAAGTAGTCCCCTTCCATATGAAAGGGTGTATCTGCAACTTTTTAAGTGGCAGATACACCCTTTCATATTCATGGGGACGAAATGTGAATAAAGCCACAGAAACACCATACGCGCCGTCAATAATTTGACCTTGCGGGCGCAATAACATGAAAAGTTTTTTATGTATCCGACACAAATCTGTTATGCATGTTACCAATGACTATTTTTCGGACAAGTTCAATATTGGCTGAAAAAAATTCAAAATGTCCGATTTATTGCGATTTTTCGCATTTTACGTCAATAATCTGACCTTGACCTTGACTTGAAAAAGTTAAACATGTATCCTTCCCAAATGTGTTATGCCTGTTACTAGTGACCAGTTCTCGGACAAGTTCAATAATGACTAAAAAAATTCAAAATGGACGATTTTTTGCGATTTTTCACATCAATAATTTGACCTTGTGGGCGCGATAACATGAAAAGTTTTTTTTATATATCCTACACAAATTTGTTATGCATGTTACTAATGACCATTTTTCAGATAATTTCAATAATGGCTGAAAAAAAAGTTTAAAATGTCCGATTTATTGCGATTTTTCGCATTTTACATCAATAATTTTACTTTGTGGGCGCGATAACATAAAAAAAAAATTATGTATCCTTCCCAAATTTGTTATGCATGTTACTAAGGACCAGTTCTGAGACAAGTTCAATAATAGCTGAAAAAAATCAAAATGGTCGATTTATTGTAACTTTTTGTATTTTACATCAATAATTTGACCTTGTTGGCGCTATAACTCGAAAAGTTTGAAATTTGTTATGCATGTTCCAAATGACCAGTTCCTGGACAAGTTCAATAATGGCTGAAAATAAATGAAAATGGCTGATTTATTGCGATTTTTCACATTTTCATCAATAATTTGACCTTGTTGGCGCGATAAGATGAAAAGTTTTTCATTTATCCTGCTCAAATTTGTTATGCATGTTACTAATAAGCAGTTCTCGGATAAATTCAGTAACGGTTGAAAAATATTCAAATGGCCGATTTATTGTGATTTTTTGCATTTTACGTCAATAATTTGACCTTGTGGGCGCAATAACTTTAAGTTAAATAATGGCGGCGGGCTATTGTCGAGTGTGCTCTTGTTTTCATTATTTTGGATCTGACGTAATTTATAAGTTAATATAAACCACAAATAACACTAACCTACGTTTCGTGATTTTTTTTTAAAGATTGTGCTTATAGACATGATAGACGCACAATGCACACAATAATTCATAAATTTCAGTCAATATTTCATTGTTGAAGACGGCACTAAAATAATCAATCGTGATACAAGGATTGTGTTTATCACGAGTCACATATCTAGTATCACATTATCGTAAAGAATACTGTGGCTTATCCCAATGTAAAAAAAACATGGTAAAACAAAACACATAAAAAAACAATATAATAGGACAAAACAATATGATGGGATGATGTATCAACCTGCTTCTTATTATAAACACTTTTGACAATGGCGCTAAAGTGAATCACGACACCGGTACATCACAAAAAACCTGTTATAAAATGACCAGTCCTGATTATTGGATCATCTATATTGAGTCTGTAAACTCATGGATCAAATTTGTGCTCATGATTAGGCCTATTTCACCAGTAACAGTTAGATCTACGACTGCTTTAGGCATGAAACCTTTCGCTTACGAGCTCTTACAACGCTGACATATTTTGTATATAAACCATGGATACAGAAGGGTTTTTTATGTGACATCATCATAAATGTTTTAGTCAGCTCTTTCCGCTTCATTTGAATACCTATGTTATGGGTCTACGGCCATTATAAATATTTAATTCTTTCAGCGCGGGGATCGACTTTAGACTCAGAATCTGACATCTCTAGACGTCAGATTCTGACGTCTAAAGTCGGTACCCGCGCTGTGATGGTAAACAAATGAGTTCTATGTGCGGCATTGTTGTTGCACTAGGATGGCACAGTGACGCCACAACTCTGAGTGGGTGAAAAATTAAATAAGATAGCCAATGTTGGTTTAATGCTGGACCACCATCGGCGAAGTTGACCCAGTAATAACCCTTGAAGCGCCGAAATATTTTTGTTTAAACTATGAAAACCAAAGGGCTTTTTGAATTTGTCATAACTGTCTTAGTTAGATCTTTACGAGTCATTTGAATACCTGTGTTATGGATCTGGGGCCATCAGAGATATTTTTAATCCTACAGTGCGGGGATCGACTGAGTCTCCAGACGTCAGATTCTGACGTATAAAGACGGTCCCCACGCTGTAAAGTTTAAACCACATTGGTTTGGCGTTTCGTGCCTGCCGTCTCTGCAGATAAGTGGCCGTGCACTTCCCGTCTGCGTCACTGCGACTGTGTCAAGTAGAAGACAAGTGACCAGGTGGACTTTAGGTTCGTAATATGAGTGGGGGCCTAACTGTTATAAGGTCAAGGATTGCTTCATTGAATATGATACTCCTCCATTCGAAGACGGGCAAGGTGTGATGCCCTACATTTAATTAACTCTTACAACGCGGCGAACGTCTTTATACGTCACAATCTGACGTCTGTAGACGTCAGATTGTGACGTATAAAGACGCAAATCAATATTTTTTCACAAAACCTACTCTTAGTCCTAGTAATTAGGACGTCACTTCAGCTGCTGTACATCGATGCATAAATCATGGCGATGTAGGGAATCTTAGTATAAATGACATTCTTTTAAATTTAGCTGTGTTTATTTAATTATATTATAATTCATATTGTCTACCAGAAAGGTGAAAACTAAACTGGGACGAAATGAGTTAAATGTTCAATTTCCCTTCCATTTGATTGTGTAAATTGCCTTTCAAACTTTACAGAACTTTCTATTACCGTCCCAGGGAGAAAGGGGTGGTGCTATGGAACATTACAGGTGCGTCTTGAATTAGTTAACTGTATGCACGCTACCAGAAATGCATCTGTATTTATGCATTTCTGACGCTACCCACGAGGCGTGCCAGTTAGTTGTGTAATTAGACGGGAAACTAGCAATCCATCCAGGAAAATCCGGATCGCTGTAGGCCTACATATTAAGAACAAGAAAAAAATATAAAAGGTAACTATAGGGCATACATGTTATGTGTCTAGCGAGCTAGGCAACCCTAAAATGTAGGCTACTATATACAGTGTGTCAGGTCACAAGTCGAAAAAATTATTTTTTGAAATGTGTTTTAATATCAGTATGGTTCATCATTTAAAGCTAGAAATTGAGTCAGCAATTCTATGGCTGCAAATAAGAGAAAAATATAATTGAGCACATTAGTGTCGCTTAAAGGGTTCAATATGTGAGGTACAATGGGGGCGATTATTAACCTTGGCGGCCTGATAAAACCTTTCCGTTCCAGAAATATACGAGTATAAAAATAAATACAACGAGTGAGGTGCTTCTCGTGATAATCATGACATATTTTTAAACTAAGAATATGCTTAAATATCTGGGCTGAATCTTGTACAGATATATTATGGTAATACATTTGATTTGATAGCACGGTCACCAGCAGCTAAAGTGTACCTGTTATCGCAAAGAATTCTGCCGTGGAAAGGCAGTTTCTGTAAGCAGATACAACCTTTTGGATTTTCAGTGCAAAATGGTGATCCTTGTACCCTAAATATCCTTAATCTTTTTCATGACACAATGTATGTTCAGGCTCATTTAAAAGTGTCAAGCTCATTTAAAAGTTTACTACAGTGGCGGCCAAATGTTGGAGGCACTGGCCCAAAATTTCACCATATACTGCAATTTGCATGCTAGCGTATTTGGCAACGTAAAGCTTTAGACACAGACACATGTAGCATACAATACTTTGTACACTGATAGGAAAAGGCAATATTATACTATTGGCCCGGACATGGCATCAGATATGCAATATCTATACTAGCCAGTCTCATATACTCGCTACAGTCATCATATACTGCTAAGACTGTAGCGCCCTCAGCGGCACTTTTTGTAACATTGTTTAAAATGATTTTGTTCTCTTTAATATATATACCTTAATACTCTATGTGTTATGTTAAGATGATTCCTCACTGTTTGTTCTCTTATTCAGCTGTCCTGCATATTCATATCTACCGTATGTCTAATTGTGATAAGTTTATTGAATATATATATATCTACCACGTCATATTCATTGACTCATTTCATAACTCTACCTACTGCTCTCTGTCCGGCATTTAAGCTTTGTCTGTATTCGACTATTTGAGAGAAACACTAAAGAATTTGCCAGTATACCTCTGGCCGTCCTTGGGGGTTCGAATAAATTACAAAAAAACAGCAAAACAAACTAAAGGCTTTCCCAGAATCCTCACTTAAGAGTCTTGATCTGGAATATAATTGATTCAATTAGAACAATTTTTATCTTTATGTAGATTTATACATCTATTAAATATGTTGAATCGTCTAGACGATGTCTAGTTTTTTTATTATTTGTATGTACAAGCTCCAAAAGAAAGGCTGTTTTTTTCTCAGCAATAAATGTATTGCCGGCCAATCCTCGTGTTGTCTTCTCTTGTTCTATATAGGCCTACATATCACTCAACTTATCAGCAACACCACTTCCCTAATGATGGTTGAATGTTGGACCGGCTTCGCATGTCACCGGGCAACATTGACGATATGCACTAATTTCAACTGTATATTATTTCTCTGTATGTTTAATAAGCAAGTTTTTCAATTTGTTCATGTTATTCATGCTGCAATAAATAAGGTGATAGTATAAAATTACAGTGAAAAATCAAAATGTAATTGTATATTTTAAATCCGTTACCACTATGCAATATAAAGAAGAGTAAAATAGCATATAAACTTGTTATTCAATGAAGATGCTTTATAGTTGATAATAAGGAAATAACTCAATTGTGAAATTTAGAGCCCAATAATTTAAAATGTGTGAATAGATACATTCACCACACAACTGTTGGACTTAAAGTATCAGCGATGTATCCAGACTAACAGAGGGGGTTATAGGATATCCGGCGGCGTCCAGAGGGGCATGCCCCCAAGGAAATTCGGAAAACCAAGTTCTAAATGCCAAACAAAAAAATGAGCTCACTATACATACCGAAAAAAGATAAAATATTTTGGCAAATAAAGTCAAATGGCAGCCATCTTGGATTTATGCAGATGGTGATGAACATGCGTAACTTCAACGTTTGTTCTTATTTTGAACGTTTTGTTTGACCATTACAAACTAAACTATAATTGGAGCCAAGCATGCTGTAATGAACTCACTACATGCCGTGAAAATGAAAAAAATACGCTACATGCTGTCAAACAGGGTTAAACGGCGGCCATCTTAGATTTATGATAAAGAGGATAAAAATGCATATTTTCAATTTTTGTTCTTATATTAAACCTTTTGTGTGACCATTAGCAGCTACAGCGAATAATTGGAGCCAAACATGTAAAAATTAGCTCACTACACACGAAAAAATGGTACCAAATGGCGGCTATCTTAGATTTATGCAAATGAGGGTTAGCGTGCGTGAATTCAACTTTTTTTATTAAACGTTCTGAATGACCATTCCAAACTATAGAGTATAATTGGAGCGAAATATGTTAAAAAGAGCTCGCTGCATACAAAAAATGATGAAATATGTTGCCACTAGGGTCAAATGGCCGCCATCTTAGATTTATGCAAATTAGGTGGAGAAAATACATCTCCAGCTTGTGTTCTTATCCTAAATGTTTTATATGACCATTTTGAAAATATTGATTTTATTTTGAAGAACTTAATTCAATGATTCTTTTAAAATTCAAAGTACTATGAGCAGCACTGCAAACTTCAGATATTTGAACAGTTTGAAGCACTACATATATGGTATTCACAACCACAAGTCCACGGCCGAACCGAATGAGGCACCACAGATGGTATTGCATGTGAATTGGTACATGCATAATTGGTTCATGTATAATAACGGAATTTTCATATACTATTAATCGACATGATCAACCAGATAAGCATCTAAGAGGAAGGGAGCTGATTTTATATGATGTTGATTAATCTTATTCAAGTTTAGTGTTAACAAAAAACTTCCTTTGTTTCTTTAATTGAAATTTAGTTAATTATATGTCATCAATAAATGTAATCCTTGCTTTTTGTAATGACTGAGTGAATCGATTACAACTTACCGACATAAGTGAAGTAAGCTTATAATGTCACACTGACCTGTTCTGCATTTTTTTTTGTATTCCAATAATTTTCCATGTATTAGCAAAAATGAAGAATGAAAATGTAACCTTTATCTTGGCCAGGTGTATTTTCACTCCATGACGTCTAGCACAACGTCCGCCCACTGTTCTGCTCTGAAAGATGCAGCATCTGTTTGCTTGTAGAATAAGCAGATATTGCCTTTTTGGTTTGCACTTCATTATTAACTCTCGTCTAATATAGTATCTGCGACGCTGGCCCAGAATTAACCATGGCAGCGCTAAAATATTTCTGTATAAATCATGGAGATCAAATGTGGTTTTTCAATTTTAAATCAGCATAAATGTCTTAGCTAGCAATCATCATAAATGTCTTAGTTAGCTCTTTCCGCTTTATTTCAATACCTATATGGGTCTATGACAATTATAAATCTTTTAATTCTTTCACTTCGGGGACCGTCTTTACACGTCAGAATTTGACGACAGCTTCTGACGTATAAAGACAGTTCCCGCACTGAAAGGATTAAAGAGGCACTGGGTTAACGTCTTATGTTTGCATGACAGTAAATATACTAGTTTAGATTTACTAAATACACCTGCATGACAGCTGAGTCAATGTGTGACGTTGGCCAGAAGCAGTCGCAATAAAAGGTTGGAATAAATAAATAAATAATCTTGTATCAGCATTGTGACGGCCTGTGTTCCACTTCCGTGTGTTGACTAGGGTAGACATATTTAAAAATGTGTTGTACAAGGAAAGCTACATAATACCAATGTGACGCGAGTCATCTCAAAAACATTCCGGCTCACTACCCTCGGGTTCGGGAAAATCGACCCCAGGTCATTAAAACTTAAATTAAGTACAATCGAGCATACTTTGAGCGGAGTAGTTGTGGGGACTCCATATAGGCCTTTAGATATACCTGAAACATATTCGTATCCAAAATCTTTAAAAAAAAGTATATATATATATATATTTTATTATAATAAATAAATTTGAAACATATATGACTGACCATCAATTTTGATAATAATGATTTGTCATACATTTTTTAGATAATATTCATGAGTAATATAATTTACTAGTATTGGCCTGGAAATAAATTATGGCTGGGTTACAATGTTTACATCGTTTATTTTCAAGCAAATACAATGACAGTATAATATCAGCTTAGATGCAAATATTTATATATGTATGTTTTAAGTTTTGTAGAATTCCATTTTGTCCTATATAGCTCAGACTTCTACGTGTCGTGTGACGTGTTTCTAAAATTAATACAACTGTTAGAAAATAATGTGAAATAAATGAAATGAATTAGGCTTTAGGCCACCTTTGTGTACATATAGGCTAAACTGGGCCAGGAGAACCTCTTGAGTATGGTGAGATGATTGAGATGACACTGTCCTCCATACACAGGATCCGAAATTTGAGCCCCGGCGGTTTGAGGTCGAACACGCTACCTCTCGGTCACGGAGGCTCCCCACAATACTGAAATTAATGTGAAATTATCATTATCATTATCATTATCATGACTTTACAATTACTTAGGCCTAATTGAGATATGATATTCAAGAATATCAAATTAATTAGTAATAATTAAAAAAATCAAGAACGATTAATTATTTTCTTTCAAAAAACTGTTTTTATACGAGATGTGTTCGTGCAGCAGTATATATTAGGTTATCAACCATGTAAACGCAAATCGTCTCCGGATATTTCTTAGAAACAACAATAATTACTGACGAGATATGTGTTTTCTGAAAAAAAACTATATATTTGTCTAAACTAAAATACAATTTATTTGTCGAAAATCTAATACGACGCTTACCCAGCAATCACGATACGTTGAGCAATGTTGGTTTGATGTTAGGCCATCGTCTACGACTCCGACCCAACATCAAACCAACATTGGCCTAATGTCTCGTGCTTGCTGGGTAGATGGCTAGTAATCGCTAGCGACGCTGGGCCAACATTATTTCACCTAAAGCCCTTTAAGCTTTTACTATAGACTTAACCACAAATATAATCGTGAATATTATTATTTCTGAACACTTGTTAAAGACAAATGTACTCAACCTAAGGATCTGAAACGTTATATTCGACATGTTCATGAGGACTGGTGTACAGAAATGTCAACCGTTTCCCACACACAGCACCCCTCGTTCCCCTAAATCATGTAAATAGGACACAAACTCAAGCAAAATAAACTTAATAGTAGGCCTACCGGCCTCCGGTCGGTCCTAAAGATAGAACTGGCATACGTGTCTGTATATATACATATCCTATGAATTAACTACTGTCTTACTGACAAATACTCATCTTCAGTAATTAAAGGATTAGTCCACTGTGTACCAACATCGGGACACATATGTACCCAGAAAGCACCACGCTGATTAATCGGTCTATAGCTTGAAAATGGATGGTAAGTTTCGGTTTTCTTATCCATATTTAATATTTTCTGGCGTCTCAACAAAGCAGTGCTGCATTTCTTTTTGTGACAAGTGCATATTTATAGATCATCTAATTAATACCGTTTATGCCTACTCCATAAATATACCTTACATTTTCATTAATGATGAACGTACAAATGGCACCAATTTAGTTGCAAAATAAAAATGGAATTGGAAATAATCTTCCCGTATTTTTTTTATAGCTTTTTACCAATCAAATGACTTTGGATTGACATTGACATTGGCTTAGTGCTGGCTGAAGAGCGTGCCTCTTTTTACAGAACAATATTTTGGGATCACACATAGATTCTCCTGCCGAACAAAGGCAAAAAGCAGTAACAGCTTACTTGAAAAGTAAGCTGTTACTGCTGTTTGTCTTTGAATAGACGCTCAGCTAGCATGAGACTCTGACTCAACATTCTACTAGCATTAGATCAACGTATCATGTTGACGTCTATATCCCTGCAGACATGAGACGCTGGACCGATGTTGATTTAAACATGGGCCAGAGTCGAAGACGATGGGCCAGCATCAAACCAACATTGGCTCAACGTCTCGTGTTAGTTGGTTAGTGGCGCGCAAAGGTAAACAGCGTGTCTGTCTTTACACAAATAAAACAGCAGAAATAAATACAGAGTTTTCGTAAAATAAAAGCTCTTTTTATCGGACACAAAATAGATTATTAATCTTAGGCGAATCCCAAGCTATGTAATTCGTGGTTTGTTCGGATCTCGATTTGTTTGTAACAGTCTCTTTTAGCAATGAAATCTTGAGGGTGGTCCAAGCCAAAAAATTAATCCGAAAGAAATATAAATATATATAGCAGATTCTATGTCTATCAAGAAAATCTTGTATTTCAAATACGTTTCAATAGTTCTTTTATATGTTAGATATAGTTTCGCATTGTTTTTGAATATGTTCAACCATGTGTCAGTGGTTTTTTAGATTGACCTCGATTGATCATCCCCGACATTGGTCCAGTCACATGGTCTACTTCAAAAATTCTTATATTATCGCTCACGTTGAATTCGTGTTTTTGTCAACTATTAATAATAGTATCATCCGTACGCGCTGTTAGTTAAATGTCAAAGTTACTGGAGTCTAGATATAGTCTAGACTCGGCTCTAACTGTTACTCTTTACTGTTAGTATACTCTATAGACTATACTCTATTATTGCCATAGGCTCCTGGCCTAGCCGCAGTAGGCCAGGGCTGGGACTAGACTTTGGTCTAATTAATTTTAAGTCTAA
The DNA here is from genome assembly GCA_964017125.1 of Flabesymbios commensalis. NCBI lineage: Eukaryota > Metazoa > Annelida > Polychaeta > Terebellida > Flabelligeridae > Flabesymbios > Flabesymbios commensalis. The sequence goes on from OZ024903.1 coordinate 102,976,201, forward strand.
TAGTCTAATTCTATACATTGCACATTAAAAAATTGTCGCTGTCTACAAAAACGTATATAGGCCTAGTCTAATCGCTTTTTGTTTCATTTCATGAAATCAAAAAAATTGCGCTACCTTCTCACTTTCATGGAAGAAAAAAAAAAAATTAAAATATACGATGTAGACTAGTCTACCATTAGACTGGTTGCATCGTCATTATTAGTGTAATAGTCGGCAGCACTTCCAGTCACTGACAGTGACATATTTTTGGAGTGACAAATTCATAATACAAAATTCATCTGGATTGAATTTGGTTTGGACTGTTCTTTCATGATTTTAATAAAATGTAGACTAAAATATATACAATCTTAGGAATTTAAGCGCTAGTGTTAACTTTTAATTAAGTTAAAAGCACAATGACCATATGATTTTGATTTAATTTAAAACAATGAGAGTGGTGATAGTTGTGAAATTTGATTTAAAATAGCAAGAATTGATGAACTTATTGAGGCGATAACCAATTGCACATTTAAAAGTTTTAGCTGTCTATACTTTATTTTTATATGACTATATGATTCTATAAATGACATTTATGTTACAAATATTTTAATAGTTATATTTGATAATAGCTTTGCGTGGTTATTATTGAATCTGTCTGACCAATTATTTGGATTATGAACCTTATCTTTGTCACATTGACATTGTTGGCTTTTCATGTGGTCTTGTCAGTCTCAAAACCTTACATTATCGTTCACTCATTCTTCGTTTCAATCGTAAATTTCCGTTGTTATTAAATTATCAAATTTAACAAATTGAACATAAAACAAGAACTCTTATAACTGCAGAGTAACACTGGTCGGTTCCTCATTTATCAAACATTTGCGGAATGACATAACGAAAAAATCATTTGCATTTTTGCATCCAAATTTGGATAACTTTTAATATGTCAAGGGGGTTGGAAAATGTTTCATCTTTGTCACATAAAAATTTTGGTTTCATTCAGGTGAAAAAGTACTATGTTAACTTGTTGTGATTCGCTGAGTAAACATTTGAGATGGCATTCACTTTAATGCAATAGACAATATTAATTTTATAAATCAACGATTATTGTGTCAGAGAATTTGTTTAACAAAGATTGATTAACTCTTGAGGCGATAACCACTTTGGCTGCTTTTATGCATTTATGCTAGTTTGTGGTTGACTCACTGATTCCTTTCAGGAACTGTTTTTCCTGTGGGCCATTCTCTGGCATTGCCACTGCGGCTTTATGGGGTTTCAGATAGGTCTTGTTGTCAGGAACATATGTTTTTGGCCTTTTTCCTCGTGGTTGGGAGTCTCATCTTTGTTACTTAAATTTGTTTGGGTACATTTTATCGTGTGATTTGCTTGGTCAACTTTATAAATTATCTTGTTAAGAAGATTGATTCTTGTTGTGATTCGCTGAGTAAACATTTGTGATGGCGCTCACTTTAATGCAATAGACAATATTAATTTTATAAATCAATGATAATTGTCTCAGAGAATTTGTTTAACAAAGATTGATTAACTCTGGAGGCGATAACCACTTTGGCTGCTTTTATGCATTTCTGCCAATTTGTGGTTGACTCACTGATTCCTTTCAGGAACTGTTTTTCCTGTGGGCCATTCTTTGGCATTGCCACTGCGACCTTATGGGGTTACAAATAGGTCTTGTTGTCAGGAACATATGTTTTTGGCCTTTTTCCTCATTTTTGGGAGTTTCATCTTTGTTACTTACATTTTTTGGGTACATTTTATCGTGTGATTTGTAGGGCAAAAATTTACAAATAATATAAATAAATAAGAGGAGCAATTGTTGTTTCTAGGATTTGATTTAGCAAGAATTGATAAACTCTGGAGGCGATGATCACATTGGCTGATGCCAATTTGTGGTGGACCCACTGATTCCTGTCAGGATTTGTTTCCTGTGGGCTATTTTCTGGCCTCGCCAGTACAGCTTTCGGTTTCAGATAGGTCTTTGTCAAAACTATGTTTTTGGCACCTTTCCTCTTTGAATGGAGTTTTCTTTTTTTTGTTACTTGTGGTCAATGAAGCATACATACCAGCTACTCTTAATCTCAAATTAAAATATACAATATGAGTGCTCATAAAGATATTTAAAAATAATTCATGTTAGGAAATTAAGATTTAACGTTCTCATTAGTAATAATTTAAATTAATGAGAAGAGATATAGTTGATAATCTCTTGATTTCATTTTATATAATTAATGCAATTATGTCAATTTGTGATGACTCTGGAATAATCCCAGGGGCTGGTTTTCCTGTAGGCCATTCTCTGGCTTTGCCAAAGTGACCTTAGGTTTCAAGTGGATCCTACGAAATTATGTTTTGGATCACCTTTTTCTTTCTA